>JAHDVE020004530.1:0-145429 GCA_022606495.2 Halesus radiatus
CTACAAGTTAAATCATTAATTTTATTGTCAGTATTTCAAATAGCATCATAGTTAAAAATATATTTTTTTTTATACATATACATTGATGTTATAAATAGATGCATAGTTTAACATACACTCTGACCTACATCCATTTCCACTCTTGGAATTAGGAGGATCTGTCTTCAGCACACAGCAGTATAAGTAGTTAAAGTACATATAAGTTATTGGAAACTCCGATTACACTATTTTTAAACAATACTGTATTTTATATTTTAAAAAATATATCTATCTATCTATATCTTTCGGACAACCATAATAAATAGATATTTCTGATTATTAAAACCGAATCGTAATTAAAGAACATGTTCTTTTTTTCCTAACATTTTGAAAAATTATGGATTTCATTTTTTTAAAAATTATGAAAATCGATAAAATCTTTATTGACATTATTAAAAATTTAGCATCGGGAAAAATATGTATAGGTATTGTTATCTCATATTCTCATAGTATTATTGGGGGTCGTTAGGGATATGCATCTGATTGATTCAATAATTGATGGGTTTTTTGAGGAGATAGAAAATAATAATAATTTTTATACTTTTTTTTTTAGTTATTTTATCAGAATAAACATATCCAAAATTATCAAAAAATCGATACTATCGCGTATTATTATATATTTATTATATGTCTAAATATATTATATCTCTATTGATCTATATTTTGAAATGAATATTTTATTTTGAAACAAGTTGATTTATTCACCAAATTTTCAATAAGTCAACACTCCTAAATTAAATTCGATAAGATTCTTTTTATCAGGCAAAAAAATATAAATTATACTCGACACTTTCGTTCAATTGCAAAGCACCCAAATCTCATAGATTTACTTAATAGTTTTATAAAATATGAACGATACTACAAAGAAGGTTGTAATATATGTTCGCATTAACACTTTATATTTTGATTTCGAACAGAAATGTTAAGCTTTAATAAGCAATAGTCCTTACAACTGATAACATTGTTTCTCCAAAATCAACATTATCTATCAAATAACTATATATCCATTTCTATTTAAAAAACCAAAAACATCCCAAATCCAAAAATATTTTTTTAATATTTAAAATATTGGGTTCTTAGCTTTGAAAAATATTATAATACATATTTTTTTGGATAAGTATTAACTAAAATATCATAATATTTTACTTTTAATATTTGTATTGTGTTCCTCTCATATTTTCTTCAGTCATTCAAAACAATGCATCTAAGTTCTTGTGTTTCGACTCCGGCTCCGGTAAGAATCCCTACTGACTTATCCATTAATTTTTTTACACTTCTATCTCAAAAGTTCTGTCCATCATCTCTTATTTTTTACCATGCTGAACTGATATATTTATGTTTTTTAGATATAATCATCATCATCGAGCTTTGGACTTTTGGCTACAAAAATAAAGAGTGTTCATTTCGATATGCTTACGAACTGGCTCATGGAGGTAAAATCAGATAAAATTATAGTCTTTTCGATATCTGTTGTTGAATTCAATAGATACCTATTTGTTACAAAACAATGTAGTGTTTATTTTATAAATATTAGGCATCTATCATATTACATACGGATATTATACAGATATTATAATATTTACATCAATACGAGTTTAGATATTAAATCGTTATTACATTCTGTGATTTTTCAAATACTGATGAATATATATTATTTTGCTAATAATTTATGGTTATTAACGAGTCAATTAGCTGTCGATGTTAGTTATATTAAAAATAGAATTGATTTCTAATTATTATGATTTCGAAAATTATTAATATTTAGGTGGCAAATTAATACAAATGTTAATATTCAACTCGATGGCACGCTTTGGTCTACTTCTCAGAATATTTCCTTTCACACCCGATTATTTCGAGTGATAGATATCAACTTATAGCCTTTTGTTCTCTCCTGAAAGCTCAATAGGTAGATATATATCGTTATTATTTGTCTCCCCTTAAATTTTATTTAATATATCAGATTAATGAAGGAATCGTTATCCCGATCCACTAAACTTCGATTTCAAGCCTTTATTCGCTTGACGAAATTTCCAACATGCTTTCCGAGTTGAAAGAACTTAGCAGAACCAACTTAAGCAAAAAGTTATGCGACTACTTTCCTGAGCATCAATAGAAGCTAGTCCTTTGGAATTGCTTCGTCGAGGAAAGTATACACATGAATATCCTATACTGTTCGCTAATCGCTGAACTCGCTACACTGACACCCCATAACAGAATTAGATTGGCATTGCTCTTTATGCGTACAAAGAATGAACTTACTGTCCTTCAAGTCGAAACATTTGCCAGAATTATCAGTAACTGTGAGGATTTGTCTGATGAACTTGCCTTATTATTGGCTGCTAACGACAAAGATTTGGGGTTGAATCAAGTTCAAGATGATTGAGGGAGAGTGTACAAGTCCAAAATAGTTTGGAGTTACTAAAATTTAATAAAAAAACATTTACGTTTTTTTATATTTTAGTAAGAAGGTATTTCAATCAATATTATGAAAAAGTAGAGGGATAAACAAAAAAAACAATTATTGATATAAGTTGAGAAACTCATTTTTATATTAAATATTGTCATTTTCCTCTCTAAAATTCATTATCCTTTCAAAAATCAACATCAACATTTGTCTGAAAAAAAAATACATCCAAAGTTTATTTATTTAAATATACATAGTTTTGTCTCTCATTTATTGTATTTAAAACTAGCATTTCTCTGTTTTTATCTCAAGATATGACTGAAACCGAAACAAATGCACAAGCCGAACATTACCATCGCGACCACCAAGAGGCAAATCGGAATCAGGTAGCTCTTGTATCCAATAACTGATGTTTCCGTGAAAGTGAGGCTCTTATATCCTCCAAAGTAATTAGAATTGTAGTTATTCATTAGAACTAAGGTGTAATCCCCTTTCTAAAGAGCGACGTGTACCCTGCCCCAGAGTTTGCGCATATTGGTAACTCCTGATGTGCGCATCCAGATCATAAAGTGTTGGTCTTCTACGTTAATCCACTGTTTGCTGAGATTGGCAGAGTTTCTGTATTTCCTGCCGATGTCTGAGCTGGTGACTAAGTTGGTTTCGTCAATAGGGATAGAAATGTTGCTGCTGTCATAGAGAAGAAACGTATCATTGAAGAAGGTCTTAGCTATAAATATTTGAATTAAATATCGTCTTGGGTTTATTTTTAATATTCTTAAAAAAGTGATAACATAAAGTGAGTCAAAATATTGGCAAATAATAATTATACCAATTAAACCACAAGGATGAGCAACGGCTGAAGGATCAAGAGCTGAAGTATTATCATAAGAGAGCGTTTTAGCGATGTTTTAGTTTGTTATTATCGGAAAACAAGCTTTATCAGCATCATAGGATGAAATCTAATTTCCTACATTAAAATAACATTTTTTCCATGTATTATACTTTATGTTATTTTTTTATGAAGTAGACAAAAAAAAGTAAATATAAAAAATAGAGAAATAAATAGTAATAGTGAAGTGAAGCAGTTACCCGCCAACTGAACATAGCTCTCAGATTGAGTATACATTCTTTCAGTAGGATAGAACTCAGACAGTTCATAGTACACATTAATGGGAGGTTACATCACATTCGAAATACTAAACTTGACAGTACAAGCAGTTCCAGTCTGCAGCAGAGCCAGACAGTCATTATTATATCTGACTATGGAAATCTCATTTATCTTGGAGGTGGCTGAGAATGTTAAGATGCTTAAGATCAGGAATATTAATCCTACTGTGGTGTAAAGAATTGTCGATCTGATGACTGGCTGTTTGGACAGCGGAGGAGGGGGAAGATGGGATTGCCTGAAACGAAAGATTTCAATGTCTTCTCTTCCATACATCAGTCCGGTATCTTTTAAATTAATAAATATAGATATATATATATGTATGTATATAATAATTTCATTTTTGATAGATAACAGGTAACAAATCCAAAGAAAATCAGCAATACTATTATGATCCATAACAAGAAGTGTCAAAGTTTAATCTGAAATATTTGCCAAAAATCATGTAGGGTATTTTAAAATAATGATTATCAAAATTAATAATAAAAAAAAGAAAGAATCCATATTTTTTGAATCATATAGTCCCTTAGCTATTTGTCACAAAATGAGACCTGACGAACTGAGCCCAAACTTTATCGAGCGGTTCTGTTCCTCCTCAGGTGAGCACCATGGAGTCTTTCAGCTTCTCGATTTCCACGAGAAGAAGAGCAACATCTACTCGGCTAAAATTTCAGATGGCTCTTTTCAAATAAAAGTGTTGGCCAATGAGAAAGCTGCCCAATCCATGCAAAGGGACGAACTCAGGCCTTACGATGTGGTATCGGGAGCCATAGTCAACTACTCCCACGAAGATAGCATCTTTTTATTCAAACAAGTCTTCAGTTCTTGGAGGTTCGCCTCAATAATAATTGGATCGCCCAACGTCTGGAAGCATAAAAAGGTAAATGTCAATCCCAAAGGGAGTACTGCGATTGTCTGGCCAAGGTAAGAATAATAAAAAGAGGAAGCGGCAGCGGCAGCATAGTCTCCAAATTAGAAAGAAGACTTAATTGCTAATTTATATTCGACTGTTATACAGGAGGAGACCCAAGAACAAAAAATTAAAAACTCTCGCCCCTAAGTCCAACCAAACAAACCAGCACTTACCCAAACGCAAAGTTGTGGAGAAAAACCGAATTAATTACAAATTTCAAATCCTATTTAATCTTTGTCAGTAAGAAATGAATAGTAAGATGACTTGTAGGAGCTTCTAAGGTTAATAAATATTAATAAAGAGTCCAAGAACCAGCTGAAGAAAACGGACCAACCATATTAAAGAGACAGATCACCAATACATACTAGCAACGATCACCACATTGATAAAGATGGAATCTCAAATCGTAAAACGATGAAATCAAATAAACGCGCGGCCAGTCAGCCGAACGAGATTTAGCAAGAAGATTTCTCAGAGTTAGAGGAACTCTTAGCAGGATACAAGGCTAAATCAAAATCGGTCATCAAACAAGATGAATCTCAAGAAAGGAGTATAAAAAATAGGGAATGGAATGACTCCAATAATAATGGTTAAGCTGAGCACCTCCTGAGAAGCATTAATGAAGCCAGTCATCGATAGTAAACAGTCGCTAATTATTCTCCTCACAATAATATTAATGAATCACAAGGAGATGATGAGTTAGAAGCTTTATTAAACCATTATCGAACAGATAACAGCAAAGTGAAAAAAATCGTTAGTTCCTCAAAGGTTTTGTCTCACGGAGGTGATAAGAAGTCAAAACTAGCATCATATTATTAGATGGAGATAGCAGAATTGTTTCCAGAAATCGCAGGAAAGTGGAAAGTAAGTGTCCAAATTCTTGCCAAATCTCCAGAGGTGTCAAAAAAGGTATTTGGGAGCAGAACTGTAATTTCATTTGTTTGTTACCTGAGAGATCTAACTGGAGCAATCATTTAGGCCACATTTTTTGACCCTTCCCACCACACTCTTCTAAAATAAGACTCTCATTACGTCCTCGGGGGATCAATTCAGGTGAAGCATGGAAAAAATTGTAGGCAGGCTGGTACTCTCTTCACTCTTGAAATCACACGATAAACCATCATCTAGGAAGTTAGTAATCCAGAAAACCAACCTTCTGAAACTACCAATAAAAATTACACAGATCTTAAGACTGTTCTGAACAAAGTAGAGCCTTAATTTCTAGTAAATGTTGTTGGAATTGTGAAGAGTGTGAAGACCAGCTCATATTTCAAAGATAACCAGCGAAAATAAAAAACTATAGCCATCATTGTGGATCCTTTTGTACAATCGGAAATTGAGGTTAATGATTTTTCATCATCCTTCCGGGCTAACGAATTAGATATCGTCGTTCTATTTGGAGCCAAGGTTAGCAAATTCAAAGACAAAAAAAACATAATGGTAAGCTTTACGACTATTGTCCGCTCGATCTTTCCCAAGCACTCCACTACTAATCCAAAATAAAATTACATGGGATGTGAGTGTTCCATCCCCTAAACGCATCGTTATGGTCCCTACACAAACTTGCAGGCAGTGAACAACATGGAGGTAATATACGATTTAGTGCCTCGTCCGTTTCACAAGTTGGTCACTATGTTTAGCGAGAGCCAAGAAGGAACCGACCTTTCCTGTTGTGTCCGATGCCGAATTGAATCTATCCATAAAGGCAATACCTATTATCTCTTTTGTTCGGGATGCCACAAAAAGACATTCTTGAATGGAAATGATATGATTATTGACTGTAGTAATTGTGGAGGGATCAGACCGGTATATGTGCAATTTAATATATCTGGAAAAATATCAGGAGAGGCTGGTGGAATGTATGTGATGTTCGAGGAAAAGGTGGTCTGTCAATATATGGTCGAAAAAGGAATCACCGCTTTGCAGGTATATCGTGAAGCGAAGAAGTCCCATTCAGGGCCTTTTATGTGTGACTTTATGTTAGGTCTGGACAAGGTCGTAGGAAAATTGTGGGACATGCAGTTACTGGGGAATGTAAGTTTTTTCAAGGGAAAGAGATATGCATCACTTCGAGTGGTGGGTATGGAACCAGTGCAAACAGTGAATCTCTTCGCTGATATGATTCGGGATATAAACTTCTATATCAGTATTATGTGAATTTACTAAGTTATTTTTTTAAAAATTATTATTTCTCAATTTTATAAATTTTTTCTTTTTCTACTACTTAGTAAGGATATATTTTTATTGAAATAGGTGAAGATAGGTGAAGATAAATTTAACAAACCATCATTTACTCTTGCTTGCTCTCGCTTCTAGTTCTGCTACCTGAGCGATATCTCCCTCGAATTCAACCGTTCTGTTTAACTTGTAGTATATCCTGGCTCGAGCTTTCAAAGCCATAAGATTGTCTCGATCAGCCTAGAGCAGTGATGATAGTTTTTTAGCTGCTTCTTCCAATTTTCCCAAAATCTCACAGATCGCAGCAATATTGAAGACTAAATCTATATTATTGGGTTCCATAACTAAGGCTCTTTAGTAATCAGATAAAGCTTATTCTTGGCGATTCAGGGATACTAGGACTGACCCCCTTCCGACCAAACCTAGGAAGCTGTTGGATTTATAAATAATTTAACTGAATATCGCCAAAGCACTATCGAGTTTGCCTAACGCTTTGAGACTATAGGCTTTGAAATTCAGAACCTGTTAATCGTGAAAGGCTTTGGAGGAATCAACTACTGAAATCGCTTATTCAAATCTGTTTAGCTGAAACAAAATGCTCACAAAAAAATTTCGAGCCTCTTTATTCATGGGTTCAAGTTCGAGACAGTGTTTGAAACTAGATATCGCCTATTGATAATCTTTGAGTAGATTGGATGTGATTCCTTTGTTGTAGTAGAGAGTTGCGATGCTAGGGTTAAGAACGATCGCTTTTTTGTAGTCCTACCTCGCTGACTCCCACTGGTTTGTGGAGAAATAAAGAGCCGCTCGATCCACAAAATGGTTGAGGGAAGTAGGGTCGATTTAAATTGCGACAGTTAGATCAATGATTGCCTAACTCGTTCTGCCGAGGGCTTGATAGGCTTTGGCTCTGTAATAATAGGCCACATGGTTGTTTTTGTTTACTGTAATATATCGGTCAAAGTCCTTAACAGCTTATAAATATTTTTTGGAACTAGACGAAGACAAGAGTTTGCCTCGACTTAATAAGGCATGTTCGAAGAATGGTTCTAGCTCTATTGCTTTGTTCAAGTCCTGTAAGGAAAGTTGGCTTTTTTATTGTTGTTGATAGAGTAATGCCCGGTTGTAGTAGGCGAAAGAACAACTGGGTTATCGAATAATATAGTGAGAATAGTCTGTTATTGCTTGGTTTGGTTCTTTTAAAGTGGTGTAAAGAAGTGCCCGTCTATACAATGCATTAATGTTCGAATCATCGAGTTCCAGCGCAGCAGTCAGGTCTTCGAGAGCTTTGATGAAGTTTCTTTGTTTTTAGTGGATTTTGCTTCTCTCGACGAATTATTTGGAGGTACTTGGATTCAGAAGCTCCACAGCTTGATAATTTGATTGGGCCTGTTTCAGTATCTCCTAAAATTATCGAGATTGGCTACTCTTTGGATTTGGCTACTAATTTATTTGTGGAGATTCGTCTTCAGCTTCGTTGGCAATCTTCTCTCCAGGAGACAAGACTTATATATTTTAGTCCAATATTTTTTGTACACTTATTTTACTCAAGAAAGAGTCTGATTCTTTGACCAATATCGTTGAGATATATGAACTGATTTCTTGTTATTTAGATTTGACTTTATTCCAAAGCCTTAAAGCCTATTTTCCTTCGTCAATATGTTCATTGTTCAATTTACAAATAATCTTTCTTTCGGTATCAGGCGACCCTTTTCTTTGGCAAGTGATCCATTACTTTAGATGCATTTTTTCAGACTCAATGAATCTTGCTAATTCAGCGTATATTTTTGCATAAGCATCATCAATGGACTTCAAGAGTTGATCAGAGTAGAGTGTGAGGGTTGTTGAGAACTGCGAGTATTTAATAGTGTTGAGCGTCCCTGCATGTTAATGGGTGGCCTCACACTCCTATTATTTACAGATATAAGGAAACAAATGGCAATCCTGATGGATACACACTTTTGTGGGTCTTTGCTTGTGAATTTCGCAGACAATCTCATCAAATGTTGTGGCCATTAATAATTAATAATTGTAATTTGAAAATAATATAATTATAGATGATGATAACGATTAACGACATTAGATTCGATCTAAGATGTGGATTTTTGAAGATATATTTTAAAATGGTTTAAATTGTACTGTATTTAAAAAAGAAATCAACTATAGATAGATATTTATATTTAAAATCTTGGGAATCAATTTTATTTATTAATACTGTCTTTGTAATCTTTATAGATATTCCCTTAAAAATTCATTAAGAGTGAACTTATTTCTAACGTATTTATAAATTCAAATTAGGCACATAACTAATGAGTTTACTTTAAAATAAAAATATATATAGATATAGAGATTTCCAATAATAAAAAAATCCAATTGAAAATGAACACAAACAAAGAGAACATATTTCCACAGCAGATTACATACTATCCATATCAATAGAAATTCAAATTGCCGAAAGCAAAGTCCAATAACAATCATTTCGTCGCAAACTCTATTGGCTATACATATGTGCCAATACACAACGCACTCACTCTCGACTCAGGGATAAAAATTCAGAACTCAGATAACATCCAAGAGGAGGTGCAACCCAAACAACTCCACAATCATTCCTCGGAGTATACCGACATCAGTGTCAGCCAAGTCACGAGGCAGCTGGATTACAACATCCCTACCCAGCCTTCTGAATAAGACTCTGCCCTGCGAATTTAAACCAAATATCGGAACCAAACAGAAGAAGTAAGAAGGGAGTTGGAACTAATGAAAGAGATGTACGAGTTGGAGAAGACAAGGAGACAAGGAGAGTTGCAGTATTATATCGGAGTGGCGAATAGTAATCGGGAAGAATATATTCGTTTGGAGGTTATTTGCAATGATCTTGTATTTGAGAACTCAAAGCTCAAAGATTCTTTGGAAGAGTTCAGAGCGAAGGAATAGCAAGGAAATGAATGGAGGGCTAACAAACTTGTCGACTCTCATCATAAGATTGAAGAGTTGGCCTTAAAACTCGAATAATATGGAGTTGCCCTCGTGGATTCAACCAGCTAATTGGGACTTTCCCGAGCTTAAATCGCGAGACTCAATCATGTGCTTGCAAACTACCAAGTGTCGTAAGCCTCTTTCAAATTGAAGAAGGAATAAAGCGAAAGGATGATGACTCGTTAATAATAAATTGCAAACCAGCTTAAATAGTTGAAAACAAAGTGTTAATAGCTGGAGGCGGAAAACGATTTCCTCAAACAAAGCTATAACCAATCGAAGGATTAAACTCTGGAGTATAAGTCGAGGGTAATCATTCAGAAAGAGGAGCAACGAAGCCATATTCACAAGCTTGAAAATTTGCTAAGGGACAAGGAAAGAGCGATTGAAGAGATGAAAAGCGGTCATCTCTTCGAATATAGAAAATACGCAACATAAATATAGACAGCCTTAAACTAGGTCGAAGGGGCTAATAAAATAGTATAGTCCAAGAATGCTTTGATTTAGCAGATGGACGCACAATTAGTTTTGCTGATGAGCGAAATCGAGGAAAGTAAGAAATCTTGCAAATAAATTGTAGAGAAGGCACGAATATTGAACTTAAACTATGTCCATTAGATATAGAACCTTCAGAAAACTTCAAAACAACTCAAAGACCAAGTACTTTCTCTCAACGAAACCGTGGGCAAGCTGAAATTTTAACTAGATTCTAAGTGCACGAATCAGGCCTATCGACAGTAAACCAACGATTATCTAAATTCGATCAACAGACTGAAACTTTAAAATTCCCAATTAAAAGGCGAGCTAGCGCGCATTCAAGCAAAGGTTTCCGACTCTTAAATTGCACCCAATTCAAAGCGAACTTAGCAGCCATCGACTTATCCCCTCGAAACTAAATATCCAATGACAAGGGACTATTCTTCAAAAAGACTGCCTCTCAAACCTCAACAATGTGTCGAGCTGAGGAAGCAGAGTCCTAGCAACTATCCGAGAAACTCTTTCAATGGGTTATAGAGAAGACCGTGCATAGCAGATTTTGAGAGTCGAACTCAGCAGAGTTTGGAGAGAATTCAACACTGCTTAAGTGCTAGCAATCTGCCTGGGGGGTTAAAACTGGCGAACGATAAGCTCCATGAAGCTGTTATGAAAAGATGCAATATAATGTATCGCTTTCCTAATTATTGACTGATTAGATCAGTTTGTTTTAATCATATAATAATTACATATTTTCATAAATTTACATACATGACTTTATATTTTGTTTTTTTTTAAATATTGTTTAAAAAAAAAATTCATAATTTTACAAAGTACCGGATTGTATTTGTTGCTGCTGATTATTGATCAAGTTATAAAGATCCCAACTATAAATATAGGGAAATTCGATCAAGATTTTGGTAGTGCTTGCGGCCCAAAACCGAAGCCTTTTAAACATTCGTTATGCCTGCTGATTTGTTCATTACATTTTTATTAATTAAAGTTGAAAATGCAGATGTCTCTCTCTTCTCGAGTCTCTTTGCATACACAACAGGGTCCTTTGATCACTTTGGTTCCTTCTTGTTTGGTCAGTTGGGGAGGTAACTACATTTTTTCAGAATCTAGTTGACTTGTAAATTTATTATAAAATTATTTTAATTATTTTTTAATTTTTGGTATCTAATTCAACTATAGACTTCCTTTTGCCTGATCAATGAAGGGGTTTATTCCTCCGATATATAGACTTATAAATTATAAAAAAAAATCTTTTACTAAAGTCTTAATATTGATATATTTTTTAATACTGTGCGAATATCAGAGATGATTTAAAAGAATTGAATAGTTTTAAGTATAAAATATTTGTTAAAGATGAAAAAAAGATAGATAATGCATTAATCGCCACTAACAGAGTCTAGAGGAGATACCTAGGCCAATTACTATTTAAATTAACATAAAAACACATGGAATTCACCCAACCTAACGGTGAAAGAGCTAGCTGCATTTATCAAAGCGTAGTAAAATAAGCTAAACACTATCATCAATTATAATTACGAACAATTCGCCTCGTAATTAAGCCACACCAAAGCCACTCTCGACCAACTGCTGACTGAATACCATAACTATATCCACTATCTCGCTGCTCAAGTGCAACTCAAGGAGGAACTTGTCCCTACCATCAACAAAATCAAGATGTGTCAATGGGATGAATTGACACTCGATCAGCTTATGCCAATCAAAGAGTCCCTCCTGAAAAGCACAAGCATCTATAATTAGCAAACGAGTGGAATCATCAAGAAAATGGAGAGGGCATCAAATGTAGCGAATGAGGCGTTAGATAAAATCAATGGGATGATCTCACAGAAAAACATGCTTTTCAAAAGAGCGACCATCCAGAGCTTTGAATAAGCGAACATTCTAGCCTCCGCCAAAGATGGATCGGATTACAAAAGTCTTTGTTAAATCAGTTCGAAAATCACAATGGAACCTGAAAAGGGAAGGAATTACTTTATGCGAGCCAGAATTCTTGACAACACTATTGAGGATTATGAATTGGCAGAGCAAGAGTACAGAAAAAGCATTGACCTAGATCCTGAGAATTCGGATGCTTATAATAATATGGGGGTTCTTTACCAGAATGTTAAAAACTGTAAGTAGTAAGCCATCAAGTGGTACCTCGAGGCGGCCAAATACAGTCCGGACGATCATTTAATCCTGCGAAACATTGGCTAAACTTATATGGAGATGAAAATGTATTCGTAGGCTGAGGATTTTCTGAAAGAATCGATAAATATAAAGAATGATATATGGTCAATTTAGAGCTTGGGGGTGGCGTTAGAGGAGATGGGAAGGTATGAAGAAGCTGTCTAATCTTTCACGACTGTTTTAAAACTAAATAAAACGTATACTGAAGGTTATAAAAAAAGAGCAAGAGTTTTGGAGAGGATGGGAAGGATGGAAGAGGCCGAGCTTGACAAGTTTCAAATCGACTTAATGAAGAATTAGTGAAATTAAATAATGGTTCTCTTGAATCAACGATATTTTTCATAGATCTATAACAAATAGATAGAGATATATAAGGGTATTCATAAATAATATGAAATATTATAAATTAATTTGTAAATTTAAACATTTCATCACCTTTTTTTTTTTACTCTTATTATTCTTTATAATATTTACAATTTTATAAATTATCAGTTATACTGTCTAAGAAATAATAAAAATTAACAATAAAAAATATGTCGATACGACAGCCAAATAAATATACATAATGTAAACTATATATTTTATTTATTGGTTATTTTTATTCCATCTTTTTTAAAAACCCACTTCCCAAATCACAAACAAATCAACTAGGCAAACAATAAACACAAACAAATAAAAATACATATACACTTATGGCTTAGTTCAGAAAGATCAACTGTGTCTACCATCCCGAATAAATCATTACCAACTTCTGCAAAGAAAGAAACTGCCTCATGCCTCTGTGTCCTTCTTGCATCGGGTCCCACAATGATTACCATGAGAAAAACGGACTCAGAGCTACCTACATTAACATTTTCGACTCTCTCGCCGAAGCACAAACCCTCATCTACGACTCGCTGGTCAATCTAGAACAGGATAAGAAGAGGAACGATGAAATCATCTACAGTATTCACGGGTTGCCGGGTCTTGTGCATGATAAAATAGTTATGGCAAAAAATATCGCCTACTCAGCTCTTGAACGAGCGTTTGAGGATCTGGAAAAATAGATCCTGTTATCCCTCGACCGAAAGCACGATGAAGTAGGTATCTACAGTTTGCCCAAATGCGAACGACTACAGACTGAGTTGGTTGAATGTATCGCTGATCTTTATGAGCTCACCCAGAACTTGAAAACCGAAAAGTGTTTATCTGGAATGATCAGGTACTACAGCGACATCCAGACACAAAGCTCGGCTCTCCATAGCCAGATGTCACACAACTTGTTTTCGTGTGAAAACTATACACCATCTATCGAAATTAACGAGGATGCGATCCATGGCTATAGTAACTCCATTATGCGGGCGGTCCAGATACACTTTTCCTTTCCGAACCAACCAGAGATAAGCCATCATATCCCTTCTCGTGCGCA
Source organism: Halesus radiatus (assembly GCA_022606495.2). Lineage (NCBI taxonomy): Eukaryota > Metazoa > Arthropoda > Insecta > Trichoptera > Limnephilidae > Halesus > Halesus radiatus. The sequence goes on from JAHDVE020004530.1 coordinate 13,760, forward strand.
ATTCGGGACGGCCAGTCAGATCAAGAGAGGATTTCCTCCCAATATTCCTCCCCCTCAGATCCTAGTGCATCCTCCTCCCCCAGGTAGTCGAATCCTCACTCCCCCGAAGACGAGGATTGTGAGTACAGTTCCTATAATTTCTGGGTCTACTGCGAACAGGGGACGGACTCCAATGCGAGGGCTGGACGTATCTCCTAATAGGGTACAGTCGACAGTCCCCAAACTAAGTTCAAATTATGAAGAATAATTTGAGAATCTCAGCAAGAAGGTAAAGGATATGCGAAGGGAAAACGAAATGTTGTCGAAAGCTTTAAAAAATTTGTGAAGAAACCAGAAAGGTCGACTAACAATTTTTATTTCTCTCTTTTCTCAGCAGTTTTATTTATTGTTTAAATTTTGTCTTTTTATATTTTTATTTATTTTATAAAAAAAATGTGTTTATTTTCTATAATTTTTATTTTTGTTCAATTCATTATTTTCTACAGCATTTAATATATTTAAAAAAAGGAAAAAAAAACACTAAAAAATTATTAATAAATTAAGTTACAATATTATTGTTAAAAAAAAGATATCAAACAAAAATCTATATTAATTTTTCCATTCATATGTCAAAAACTCCAATCAAAGTTCTCATCAGAGCAAGACCGACTGCTAACTACGCACACCAGAACATTCAAATCGACGAAAACACAGGGTACCACACACAATCGAAGACATAACCTTTTCTTTATAACCCATTATTTTCATATTCTTTGAACTCAGACATATTGTCATTAATGTTCCAAAACAAGCCGAACAAGGACTTATCAACCATCAACAATAAAATTGGGGTTTCCAATTCGACAAGGTTTTGACCAATGCAGGTCAGGAAGTAGTGTTTAACCTTGCTGCCAAAGACATCATGCTCAGTGCTCTCGAAGGCTATTCGGGATGTGTCATGTGCTATGGACAAACCGGAGCAGGAAAAACCTTTAGCATGACAGGCGCTAGGTCCGATTACAAATATCGCGGTGTTGTGCCACGCATGATCTCAAGTTTATTCCAGGAAATCAATTCTCGATACGAGCATAATATCAAAGTTTCTGTAAGCTATATCGAACTTTATAACGAAACACTCTACGATCTGCTCGCTGAAGGCTTCAACCCTGAAGGACCAGAGAATCTATCGATCCAAGAGGATGCCAAAGGATATGTGATCGTCAAAGGGCAAGCACATAAATATTGCGAAAACGAATAGGATGCCCTCAGAATGTTGTTCGAGGGATAAACTAACAGAACTGTGGCCGAACATAAGCTTAACAAAAATAGTTCTAGAAGCCACTGCATTTTTACTATCCATTTAGAGATCAGATCAAAAGTTGAAAGTAGCGAGAAAGTTGTGATGTCTAAAATTAATTTGGTGGATTTAGCAGGATCTGAAAGGACAAAGAAAACAGGGTCAGAAGGTAAGACTTTGATCGAAGCCCAGTTCATTAACAAATCTCTGTCATTCCTCGAACAGCTCGTGATAGCTCTTTCAGAAAAAAAGCGTGACCATATTCCTTACCGCCAGAATAAACTCACATACCTGCTCAAGGATTCAATTGGCGGAAATTCGAAGACTTATATGATCGCGAACATCTGGCCTGAAGCCAACCACATCGAATAAACCATATCCACACTGAAATTTGCATCGCGGATGATGAAGCTGACGAACGACACTTCTATCGAGATGAATCTCGATCCGAAGCTGTTAATAAAGAAATATGAGAAAGACATCAGGGAGCTAAAACAGGAGTTAGCGATGCACGACACTCTGGCCAATCGGGGTAGGATAACATACTAGACTTACACCGCTGAGCAGCAGTACGAGGTGCAAAAAGTTGCGAAAGACTTTATTGATGGGAAAATCGACGACATCCAGATTGAGTCGCTGCGGCAGGTCAGATAGTTGTTTTTCCAATTCAGAAACCTGTATCGGAATGTGGCGAAATAGATATCTGTTGGACCAGTTGCCCAAAATATAGATCACGAAGAGGTACGTCCTCAATCAAAATTTATCATTAAACATTATTTTTTTTATTATTTTTATTCTATTTTTAATTATGCAGGGAAAAAAAGCAAAAGAGACAGGGAAGATTAATGGAGTTGGAACAGAAGAGAATAAATTCGGGTTCGGAGTCGGCAAGTCATCAAAGGATTCCAAACCCGCCCAGAACATCTCGAACTTGGTCAATGTGCCTAAAGATGAGTTCAAGGATTCAGAAGAACCTTTACAGGAAACTCTAAAAAAAGTGGATAAAATTGATAGGAAAATTGTGAACGTGGATAAAAATGCAGCATATCTCTAGTTTAAAAGCACAGTAGGCCTATAGATCAACAATTCCATCTTAAAGAATAATGTACAAATATTTTTGTCTAATTATCAATTAAAATCCATAAAAATACTATTCAACTGTTTTTAAATAAAAAACTTTACAGGAGGAATTGAAAGTCAAGAAATAAGAAATCAGGGAGAAAACTGACGAAGTTCAAGCAATGAAAGCCAAGCTGGATGCAGTAGCCTTGCAGCTAAAACAGAAATAGTCGTCGAAAACCCAGGAAGAGGTCAATCAAGGCATCATCGATGAATAGGAATTCGAGCTGCTCAAGCAGAAGAAAGAGACAAAAAGAGTTTACAAACTACAAGTCTAGAAAATAAAGCAAATGAGAAGCAACCTGATTGAGATCGACCAGACAATCACTGCTCTGAAGACATCACTGCTCCAAAAGTTCGAGCAATGGTTCTTCAAGAAGTACGGAATTACAATTTCCGATATTGAGAACCCATTGATAAACAAAAAGAATGATGAGGATGAGGAAGAAATGTAAATGCAGAATAATATCCGAAACGACGAAGATGTAGATGAAGATGCTCTTGCCTACATCAAAGCCAAAAAGAAGGTTAACGATTTACAGAAAGCCAGAAAACAGAAAAATTGATTTTTTTTTTTATTCTATACTTAGATAAAAAATAAATAAAAATATTTCGACAATTATTGTTATCAAAATATTTTTGTGTTGCTGAATATTTTGATCAAATGGTTGATCTGGAATATTATAATACCGTTTTTGTATTTTCTTCTGATAGATAAAACATTTCAATTTTCCAAAGCAATACTTCCACTCTCAAAGACACATGTTCAGATACTCGTCAGACTCCATACCTGCCAGATCTTCTCCTCTATCTTCAAACTACAGATTTCTAAGTTCAAGAGAACCACTCATTTTCAAAACTATTTTCATGCTTTTTCGTAATAAATAAGCATAGTAATCAGCCATAAACACCCGTCGATTGATGTCCTATTCTAATGCCTTGTAGTACCTAATCTTTATACGACCTCCGTTGACAAAATAGGCGAGCTTCTTTATTCTCGAACAGTATGACTTGTCCGGTGCATCGTACACAAGTAATATTTTGGGATACTTATGGCTCCATTGTTGGACCAGGGTTGCCAATGCGAGGCCGGCTTCCCAAACCCAAATTCCTTCATAGCCCATGAGATAAACCATCAATGGATGCAGCTGAGACTCAATGTGGTTTGTTATATATTTGTTCGAGAGCAAGTCCAACAAAAATCCAAGCATATGGTCAGTGACTTTGATCGACAACACATACGATAAAAGTATAGGAAAGAGAGTGTTGAGGTTAGATCTTGGCAAAATAGGGATTTTCCCTTCTTCAAGTTCTAGAGTAGTTTTGCGGAAGAATTCTTCCTCTTCTACGGTGAACAGAGACATCGGGTGCCTGCGGATGATATTAAATTTTCTGCCACGCTCTTGCTACACCATGTGTTGTAGTTCAAGGACCTGACTCATATTTTTTATATGCAGGTTCTCGCTGTTGCGGGGTATCTGGCCATTGATATAGATCCACCTGCCCTGTATCACTGGTTGTTTGAACTGGCAATTTAGACCTTTAAGTTCTATTCTGACCAAGTCTTCCACGTTATGAAACATGGCGTCCTTTCGCAGAGAGCCCACTTCCGTAACCTTGAAGGTCTCTTCCGCCGAGGGCAGCAAGGGGATAGAGCTAATATTCATATATTTTAACGCGCATTCTAGATCTTAGAGCGTAATCTCGTCACGATGACTCTTGAGCATGAATTTTACGGCCTAGTCGAGAAAAGCGCGGACCTTCGACTCGGTCAATGCCTGCACTAGTCGAGCCACGGCGGGGTCTAGTTACTATTAGATTCCGTAATGCTTACAGAGTCTGGGCATCAGGTTCTGGTTGGTGAAGAGCGACATGATTCGAGCGTGATTTGGGCAAGTGTGTGGTAAAAGTATAAAGTGTGTTGATGTTGTTGTTGTGATGGTAATATTTAGATACTCATTGTTTTTTTTGTATTTTTAATAATAACAACACTTATAAATAATACACACACCGGTTTTGTCACATTTAAAAATCAAGATTTGATTTTTTTATTTTTCTGATTTTTTAAAAAATAGTTTATGAATATAAAATAAATTAAATACTCATTGGAAGGATATCTGTTGAGTTGTATTAAATAACCATTATGCATAACAATCAGTTTCATTATTTATTATAATTTTATTATTCTACTGATAATATATGTATGTAAATTATTAAAATTAGCGGTTGGAATCAATTGAAGCTTCAAAATTCAAGGTTTTCAAAAAGATATATTCTACCCTTTGGTAAGAGTTATTGAGAATTAATCCGTTAAAAATAAAGCTAATTCTCACACTTGAAACGATAGTTGATCACAAAACATGGACGATTGATTGTCTTTGGTTATCCTGTTCCAGTATAGATATTATGGGGAGTGACTGATCGTCTTTAAGAATAAAGATAAAAACATATATTTATTCATTTTTATTATAGATTTTTAAATTTCTATATGAGTTTAAATATCTTTTTTTAATTTATTAATCACGCTACGCATGTTTAAAGTGTTATTGTTTTCTTTCTTAATTATACATTTACATAATTTATACCCCAAGACACACAAAAAATATATTCGTTATTTTTAATTTATTTTTATTAAATCAGGATATCAAAATAAGCATTTATTCATTTCCAATTTTCGAGAAACATCAAAATTTAATATAAAAAATGAAGAAGGAAACCGAGGCACTTAGACCGCCAAAGAGCAAATAGAGTAACAACACAAGCAAAAACTGTACCTTAATAACACTCTCCAAAAGTAGTAGCATCTCGTCCACTAATAACATCCACGATTAACAAGCCATCTTAGAACTTCTCAGAAACAACGGATATTAGTTCAAACATAAAAAATAAGAGTACATGCGCAGACAGTCCTCGGCTTCAGAAAAGAAGCTGAAGATCTCGAGAACCACCAATCCCAGCCCGAACCATAAATAATTCAGTAAAATCCCCAGCAATCAAAATTACAAGCAATTAACGAAAACTCCTCCGACAATATATAATAATAAAAAACTCAGGCTCACTGCCAAAAACAATCAAGCACAAACTCAAGATCAACAAAACATAGCCCACTATGTATAGATGAAATTACTTGGAGAAAAGAGCAAAGGCTCGCCGAGCTAGCAGCCAGAATATTAAAATATGACTACAAGCACTCTCCCAACTCCCACAAACAGACCGACAGCCATCTAAATTAAACATTGTCCTGAACTTGCCCTTGAATCAAATCCGTTTTATTAGTAACAGCCGAAATCTATTTTGGAGTCACGTAGTGGTGCATAGCAAAGTATGCATGTCAAGAAAAGAAATACCATGTCACTATACTCAATCACCCCAGCCGCATCTCAATCTCATTTTACCTTCCATCCAAAAATCCTCAAGAGATCCAAGCTACTAAGCAGGTAGAGTTCAGTTTAAGATATCCTATTAAAGGACTTCAACGATAAACAGATCGGAATCAAGCAGAAACAGCAGAAGTAGTTGGAGGAAGAGATGAGCTTACATAGAGATCCCTTGAATGTTAAATCGACCCAATAAAGAATCAAACATCACTCCTTTGTGTAATCAGGATTCAGCAAGCAGTTCGAGCATATATTTGGAGAACTCAACCATGATAACCACTCCCACCTGCTGATGCCTCGAGAATGCTTTCTGTCCTTCAGCGAAGTTGTCGCCATTATGGAGGTTATGAAATATGTTCGCAATTATGACGTGATGACCGAAGCTGACGACGCAAAACTGAGGGAGCTCTGGTAGTATCTAGGAGGAGAGGAATATCAGGGCGTGTCCAAATCGAAGCTAAAGCAAGCACTCATGATTATCGAAGGTGTTTATTTCCCTAGCATCAACAATGATAAACTTATGAGGAGCTCTACTGGCAAGGGTAAGGCTATATCAATAAATCTCAGTCAATCGAAATAGTTGAACATGCTCGACATGAAGTGGGATAGTGTTGAAAATGTCAACCAATTCAAGTCTCGTTTCATCCAATTTAATATAAATAAGAAGTCCAACATCGAAACAGGATGCTCTTGCTTAAATTTCAAAGGTGAATGTACCTTTAAGCCTGAACTTTTCAAAAATTCAATGAGGCTCGCTGAGAAATACCGAAATAAAGTCCAGCTCAAGTCTCTATGCAGTAGTCCAAACAAATAGAATTATTAGAACAATCAACAGCTTCAACCGAAATATAACAGTAGTTTGAACAACTTCTTTAAGCTTAAAAGCTAATAGTATGCGAAGAACAAGCAATAGAGAATCATCAGGAAATAGGCTGAGATGATGAAAGAGTGTACCTTCAAACCTCAGACGAATGTTATTCCTAAAAATGGTAAGAAGAATGCCCTCGTGCTAAGCTACAACCATAAAGCATCCAATGCCAGAAATGAGAGAACTGCCATTTTTAGTTTGTAAGTAAACTTCAAATAAAAAATGATGTAGGAAATATACATCTATGAAGGAGATACAGTTGAAGAAATCTTGAACATGCTCAAACTCAAATACAGTAAGAAAAATATATATCTACATAAATAATTAAATCATTTTTACGATTCTGTATTTTTTGTTTACCCATTACTATATTTATCTTGCCAACTTTCATTTTTTACTATAATTATATACAGACCTAAATACCCAGCAATAAAATGTGTTCAAGAAACTTGTCGTTTAGAACATGCAGGAATATTATTCTTCAATTCACCCAAATGCTTGATGTAAAAAATTGATATCATATTTTCTTTTTTTTATATTTCTTTGAACCTAAATAAGTGTTTTTTTTCCTTGAAAAATAATGAAATCATTTGCTTGAAGTATTATTAACTGAAGATGGAGAGTCCTTGCTCTTTTCAACCTCATCTATTAGTTTATTAAGGATCTCTTAACAATCAATGTCTCCCTGTTTATGGACTTCCTCGAATTTAATCAGTGCAGCTTTAGTGTTCGGTTTCAGAGTTCCGCAAATTGTGCCAGTCAGGAGTATTTTGGCTGCATTATACTTTGAAACATTTGTTTCAGTTTTTTTTAAATAATAAAATATAAAAAAAATGTTCATTATTTATTTTATATTTTTCATTCAACTTTTGATATCTGTTAAAAATATTTAAATATGTTATAAATTTACCTTAGAATGTGAAAATCCATGTTCCCCTGCGTGAATAAACCAGGCTAAAGCTTTAATCTAATTTTTTTTCACCGTTTATCCGCTCAAATATTCTACACCCAAGTTATGTTGGGCTTCCAGTAGCCCCATCTCTCCTGCTTTTTTGAGATAATACATATAAAGCAAAGAATTTGCCTTAGCTTCAGGATTGCGCCCTTATTTATTACTATAAATATACAGTAATTATTATTGTAAAATTTGAGTTTTTATTTATTTAAAGATATCATTACTAGAGCGCAAGCTTGAAATAAGCATAGGGGTTGTCATAAGATGCGGAGAGAAGAAAATATTGGTAGGCAGTCTCATAGTCGATTTTGCTGACAACCTAACCTTATTCATACATGCACCCCAGAGTATAGAGTGAATGGAACGATCCTTGTTGCACAGCCAAATTGAGTTTTTACAGAGCAGCTGCGATGGTTTCCTTTTTTTGCCGTTTGCTTCGTTTGTCAATCATCGATTTCGACACTTTATATAATTATTTTCCGATCAGATGCTAAACATTAATCATAAAAAAAAGGAAGAAATAAGCATATATGGATGAAAAGCATTAAAAATATAAATACATTAGCTATGGAATGACCATCGGCAGCGAGATCGAGTAATCCCTCATTTGCCTGGTCGAATTTATCCGTATCTCCTTCGCTCAAAGCGTCGAGCTTTCTCAGATAAAGTTCATAATATCGAACGTTCAACAATAGATTATTATTGTTTTTGGCGTTCTCCTTGGCCTGAGTGATTAGTTGCTCGACTGCTTCAGGATTTCTTGGACAACCTAACAACAATATCGTTAATTGAATATTACAAAGTAAATATGCCCTTCGCACATAAGCTATTACTGGTGGATCCAACATATATCTCGACTGCGCAGTCCAGCAAGTATTTGACTGAGACTGATTGGTATAGTTTGATTATTTTGGGATTGCGATACCCCTAGGAGACTGACTTGGTTATTTCTTCATGTGCTTGAGTCAGGACCTCTTTTGTAGGAGGGATAAAGTCGGGCTTTTTAATTAGAAAGGATTTCAAAGACTTTAATAATTTCATTAAAAAAAAAAACAATAAACAGATATGTATTATAAATATTTGTAAAATAGATATTATTTTTCACAAACGATATTAGAAACCGGAAAAAAATAGAAACAGTTTCTCGATAATATTTCATTATATACAATATTAAGAATAGTCAATTTTTTATTATTTATTCGTGGTATCTCGCCAAAATCCTAGAAACGTTGTATTCCTGAAAATAGAGATCGTACTCTTTAAACTTGTCTAACTCAAGAACTTTCCTTTGAAACTTTTCATTCTCGTCTTAGACCTAAAATTTCGATAGTATCAGGAGCTTTCGGGACTGCTTCAAGAGATTGTTTTCAATATCATCCAATTCTTCACTTGAACTTTCTTCTGCTTTGCTACTGAGACTCGCATAACATTCACGCGAGTTTACTTTGCCGAGTTCGTGTCGACGAGCCATAATTTCGTTCCGATAGCCAATATTTTTATTTGAGATACGGATATAGTCCTGAATTATCATCTTTCTGAGAGGAGCGTAATGGAATTTTGGGCATTAAATCAAGGTGTGCCGCTTGCGAGGACAAACGGGACAGCCCATCGAAAAATCTTATTCGCTATTCAAGCACTGAAGATTTCGGTCTTTGATAGCAAAGAAAATCTCCTTTTCTCTCTGGCACTCCGACAGTATCTTATGAAAGTTAGTGGTACTAAGCTCATAAAGCGTACTAATGGCTGCAGTCTCATAACCTGGGGTGAACGTAGAGTTTCCTTCAGTGATTTATTTGAAGCCAAACATCACGAACGAGTCTTAGGTGCTGTTATACTTTCCGATTTCCAGTTTCTTAGCCTTGTTGAGTGATACAAGAGCGTGAATCTCGCCTTTGTAAAGAAAGCAGATTGACAAGGGAATAGTTTTTTCGGGGATGACTGTCTCCTTTTCATGGTAAACCTTTTTTTCTAGACACAAAGCAAGCGATGAAATAGTCTTCCAGGAAAGTTTTCCGAAGTATTCGATGTGCTTCAGCTTGCGACTGTAGAGATTTTCAAGAAGATTCTGTCGTAAATAGACAGGCAATTAGTTTATTACTGTATTCTCTTCGTCGACGTTGAATTATTTGACAACCTTCGACAGCTTGTGCAGGGAATCTTTTACCTGTACTTGAAGTTCATAAGGCACAGCGTGTTCTCGAATATATCTGGCCATTATATTTAGACTGTTCTCTTTCTTTTCGTCCTGCATGTGGTACTTGCGGATCAAGTCTCCGAAATTGGAGACAGTATAGGCGAGCACAATGGACCCCAACATTTAGGAGAAGGTCACAACCAAAGCCTATTTGTACGTTGTGGGGACAAAATCTCCAAAACCAATAGTTAGGATCATAGTCGTCGCCCAGTAGTAGGTCCAGATATATATTTAATACCATGGGCGATGCTACAGTCCCTTGGCTATGATCCAATTGTTCGTATCTGAAAAAAACGCCATTTGGAGGAGCACAAGTGAAACAACATGGGAGACTACGAAATTGAGGCCTAGATTTTTTATAAAGCTCCAAATATTTCTTGCGCTGCTCGATAGGAGAAGTATGTTTTAACACTTCTCAAACAGTCTGGTAATTTATTGACCCTTTATGAGACACATAAGTTTAAGGATACCAACATCGAGCTCGGCGATTTCGAGAAATATAAGTATTAAAAGTATGAGGTCTTCGAGCAGTTGCTATCGGATATAATGACTTCTGATTTAGTGTTTATACAACAATATTCTTTCACTCATAAATATCTTGACATTCAATTTGTATACGACGTGGGTGGCGATCCAGAAGAGGTAAATGTAGGACCTGAAAGACATGCCGATCTTCAGGGCGATGCTGGTCGAAAGTTCGAAGATGATCGCAACTACGAAGAGAATGCTTAGAAAATCGATGAGCAGGACGTCGGCTCTGGTGTGGGTCCATCCCTCAATGCATACTTGCTCCTCCTGTTAATATTTTTCGAGATACATTTAGTTGACCTTTTCGGGGATTACAATTGGAACTACTGTGCGAAATATGTTTTATTTAAAGCGATTTACCAACAGCATCTTCTTGACTTGTTTGAATTTGGCTTGCATTCCCGCCACCATTGTAAAATCAGGCTTGATGGGTTTGTTTAACGGGGACTTAGGAGAGCAGTTTCCATATTTTCTATCTTCTTTGACAAAGGGGAAGTTGCTAGTATTAGTATTATCATTATATCGTAGAAGTGGAGGAGGTTGCATGGCAGCTTCGGAAACATGAGTAGATAGATGATTTAGTTAACTATCTGTGTGTTTATGCCGAAGAAATCTGTTCTTACTCATTATTTTTCGAATATTCACAAGTCTAGCTTTATAAAGTTGTTCTATTCGATAAATATATAGATAGGTATATATATAGATTGTGGAAATCGTATATTGTTATTTTTTATAAACATAGAAATTACTTCAGAATAATTATCTGCTTCGTTTATTACTAATTTGATATTGTTTTTTAAATAATCATAGAAAAAAGGTAGAAAAAAAACTTATGAAGTATCAATGCATTATCTCCCAACAATCTTGAAAATTTTTACTCAGATTTCAAGAAAAAAACATCAATAATAAGAATTTTCTGTAACATTTTTAAAAAATCAGAATTTTCAAAAGATAATTGTTAGTAAATCTATTTGGAATTTTTTTGAGGAATAACTAAAACCACATGTCTTTTTTAACAACCATCAGATAAACCAAAGATATTCTAATCCAGGATTAAAGAGTTAGTTGTTCTGAAGCATTATCTTTAAAAAATAATATAAAAAATCATGAATCATATTTTAAAAAATCCAAAGAGATGAAATTAATTTAAATCGAATAGGGGAAAAAATATATTCTCACACGTCTCGTCTCGTTATAGGCTTTGTTTAACTCATAATTTTTAACATAAAGGAAAAAAGGTGTATCTCAAGATATAATAATAAAGATATAAAAACATAATAAGATCAATACCAATAAAAAATAGCAAAGAGAATGGAACTCTTATACTACTTACTGTCAATATCCATCGCAATCCAGGCTACATTCTTCCTGCTGCTGAATGTCCCGACACCCCCTGGGATCAAGGGCAAAGTGGCGAAGTTCCTGGCCACGAACAGCAAGGTGCAATTATTCCTGTACGCCCATTTGGCTTTCTGCCTCATCGCCATTTTGCTGTTCATGGACAGTTTCAGGATAGAGTCCAGGTACAGAGAAGAACGCGAGATTATCCACAACCACCACCCAGATAGTTTAACTGGTAAACTCATATTCTTAAAGATATATCTATAAATTATACTATTTTTTGTTTTTGTTAACTTATTGATATATTTTTGTGGGGGAATTGATATAGAAATAAGAAAAAGTGAATTGTCATACAAGTTGCTCCTCGTGCAAAGGAATAAGTATATTTCATTCATGACAGTGTTTGTGTCCACAGCGCTGAATCTTTATATCATGCTGATGAGATTCTTGTATCAAAAACGAGACAACTTTGAGCTCAAAAAGTCAGTACAGGCCAGGATGTCGGGAGAAACTGCTAAATCTGATATAAAAGTCTAGCCCAAAAAGACTATCTGAGACATCCTACATATAAATCACACACATGAATATATATAAGTAACATCTGTTTGGGTTAAATTTTAATGTGTGCTTCATTGCACACTCTTTTTTTTGATCTGGCAAAGATATCTTATTTATCCCTTTATTATATTATCATACATTCTGATTTCTTATATATAGCTAAATTAAAAGTCAATTGTAAATTCTGAAAAAAAGTATAGTATTTTTTAATAACTCTTTGTTATAATGCTTGAATATTTTTTAGGTCTCGATAGATATGTGTGTTCCATAAAATCCAATAGAACATTTGTGTTGATACTAAATTCAGTCCAATCAAGTCAATATTTGGTAATTTCCGAAATCACACTCGTATTTCCTTCGTCAAATCTGACCGATTGTTTTCTCTTAGGTTTGCTCACAATTGGGTTGTTTTAGTTTGCTTGTCTCGAATACTTCAGTAAGAATATAACCAACGGGCTATCTTTTTTATTCAAGTCCAAAAAATGTCCTCGGTTCTGGGCCGTATTGAGAGCCCTTTCCAGTTCCTTATCTAGATTGTCAAGTTTACCACTGAATCTCCACCTTGTCGCCATGATCTTGAAGTGGTACTCGAGCTGCTTCATACAAAATGGATACCTGCTTAGCTATTATAGCTCTGACCAGCCGAGGATAATGTTGTGGATTGACGCTTATTTCAAAGCAATTTGTGACGGGGTTTTCACACATTACTTTAGAAATCGTTAAATAGTCTCGATGATAGTTGCTTCCTCTCCTGGCCTGAGCCTCCTTCTGGCCCCGGTCCCATATATTTCAGCGAGGCCCGCCGTGATCTGTCTCAACTCGATATTTCTTGGGTTTGGAAACCACGTTCTCTCCTTCTCCACTTACATACGATCCTCTCTGGAGAGACACACTTTCCATCCTCTTACAATATCTTTCTCCAGGTCGCTGACCTGGTACTTATGGGGGTCTTTCTGCACCAAGAAGTCAAGAACAACTTTTGGCTGGTCCAGGTAATTCTCCTAGAGAATTATGTCACTCAATTCGTTTCGTTTTTAGTTGACGAGATTCGACAGCACTTCACTCATGTCCCTCCGTGCGAAGGAAGGTTTCCTTTTTTTAGACTTGTTATTATTGGTTATGGTTTTATTGGTAATAGCGATAGAATAGCAAGATGTCTTGTCGTCCTCAGTTTCTGATTTTTAGGGTAGAGTTACCTTTCTCAGTTTATTTTTTATGAAAGTGTTAGCTGATTTTAGGAGATCACACTCTTCGCAGTTGTCCACGATTTGCTTGGATCTTCTGGGTTTGAGCTGTGCTGAGAGTCTCAAGAGCCTTGGATCGGTGTTGGCTTTGACTTTATCCAGACTGATGGAGCAATACATTTTTTTGAAGAATCTGCCAATAAAAGTATTAAATTTATTATTTTTAATTTTGCTTGGTCGATGAAAATAAATTTGTCTAAGACCTGTTTTAATAATTATTTATAGCGATATTGAACTAAATTTATGTTAATACTATTCATATTATGTAAATTAAATATTGCGCATCTCAAATATATCTCTCTTATAAAAAGAATAATATATATCAATTCAAATATCCTGAGCCTATTCGGATGGATATATAAAATAAATAATAAACCTATCAGAATCATCGTTTGACAAAAATATGGTAAATTATCCTTCAAAAAAATATCCTCAAATGAACACTGTTGTATCCATACTAATTTATATTACATTCTTGTTTAATCGTTGATATCTCCCAACCTTCAGGGCAATACAAAACATATACTGTTTTCTCAATAAATCAGTGCCATTTGGCAGAGGGGGGCAAGAAGGGACCTTTCACGGCATCAGCACTCTCGTAGTAGTGCTTGATGGCGGGGAGGCTCTCGAATCTCGCTCTGTAAGCCAACAACTTGGGGTATTCCTTGAAGTGTTCGGGCCAGATGCCTTCGAAGTAGTGGGTGGCTTCGACCAACTTGAAGTCAGCGATGGTCAGGTAGCCGATGACAAATTCCTTGTCACCGAGGAAGTGGTAGATGCTGTCGAGCTTACCCTTGATCTTATCGGTAAACACTTTTTCCTTGGCAGTCTCGAATTCAGGGTTGAACAGGAGGGTAACAGTGGGGGTGAAAGCATCTTCGATCACACCGCAGATGTTCTCAGCGGTGGCTTGGTCGTGGATGTCTTTACCCAAAAGTTCGTTCTTGCCTGCTCTTTTGACGATGTATCTGTCGATAGCGTGGGACTCAGTCATGGAGAAGGCTCCATCAACGAGATAGGGGAGGTTGGGGAAATTAAGCCCAAGGGTTTTCTTGTCAGCTTGCCATTCCTCTGGGCTGGTGTACTTCTTATCAGTGAAAGGAGTTTCAGTGTAAGCAAGAAGGAGTCTGGGAACCTGAGCTCTTCCTCTGAATCCCCAATAACCAAGAGTGACTTTGTTGTCCATTTTTGTATTTTTAATGAGTTGAAAGATATGCAACTATTTTGTGTTTATTGAGTTATTATTAAGATTATGACGGAAAATAGAGAATATATAAAGGGATATTTTGCGTTATTTTGAGTATTTTTGTTGTTATTATGATATCTTTTATGGAAATTTACGTGCTGCAATAATACACTATTTCTGATATAGTGAATATCCAAACATATAATTTTTATTTATGTCAATTCGAGAAAGATATTTCATAGAATTATACATAATTACATATTTTGATGTTTTTTTACATTTTTTCTGTTTATGTCGATAGATATCTTATTAAAAAAATATTAAGAGTATTTCATTTGATTTTTGCTAAAGAAATTATTTAAAAAGGAAACTGATCCAAAAGAGAATGAATGCATTAGTTTTTGATATTATCTAATCCGCCATGTATTATTTGACCTAAATTGCGGAGATGTAGTCATTTTTGTAGAATCCAATGATCTAGCTACACGGTTGCAGCTCCTTTAGAAAATCATCAAACACATCCACTTACTTTTCTGTTATTTTAATTATATTTAAGTAGGCATAACATAATATATTTACTGAACAAAAAAGCTCATAAGCAAGCAATGGGTTTAGAGAGCAGTCTGATTTTTCCCAGATTTTATTAGAGCTAATAAACCTATTAAAATGATTTATTATATATAAATATGAGGCGGCTTTAATAAATTATACAAAAAGCTAGCCAGAATAGCGGTGCAGTTTGCTTTTTGCTTAGAGAGAACCCTTGTCAAAATGGAATGCTTGCATGATGTATTCAGTTTTTATAGTTATGAACCGTTTGTTACCAGTTTGAAAATGGCATGAGATGCAAACGATAACGTTTTATTACTTTTAAAAATGCAGACTAATCAACTCTGAATAAAATATAAAAGTATTTCAAAGATTGTTGTCAATACCTGGAGATATGGCCATTGGCAACAAAAAATATTAATTGAAGGGTTTTGTATCTGTTGAGCAAAGAGGAAAAAGGACAACATTCGTGAAGAGTAGGGAAATATGTTATTTAAAAAAAACATATATTGAGAATGGGCAATAAAATTAGTTAATCGTTTCCTTGATTTTGCAAATAAAATTCATTGTCTTAAAGACCCTGTTTTTTCAAAGGAATTACACATCTCGCAGCTATTACAAACTGTTGTGACTCAACAAAAAAATGGATAACTCATCTACATAAAGCTTTTTTACAATATTTTGCAAAATAATTTTTCCCCTCTTCTTATCTTAATATTGCCATAATAATAATTGCGCAATAAAAATAGCTAATATAGTTTTTATAAGTGTTCATATCCGTATTTATTGATATATCAGTTAAATTTTAAAAAACTATATTTTCAATTAATAATTACCACATCACATCGCAACCCCATAACTACAAAAAGTGTATACCTGTAGAGAATTTATATATATATCTCTTCCCATATTATCTTTCATGTTCTTGATAGCATAGCTTGATGTTTACGGATGTCAAAGTTCTACTTTACTCCCTTTCTCAAATTCAGCAAGGATTGACTTGATTCAAATTTACTTATTGATTCATTGATCTTGCTCAGCTCATCTTCCAACGAAGCTTTATACTCGCTAATCATCATGTCTTTGCGAACAGGCAGCCGCCTGGCTGAAGTCCTAGTCTTCAACAGTTTATCTTAATTACCTCCAGATTCTTGAGTGCTGTACTTCACAAGTATCATCCTTCCGACCTTAATATTTTGTTTCAATGGTTTGTTTCCTGCGTGCCCTATAGTCTCCTTCTTTTTGAATATGCGTTGGATGGTGTTGATTGGCTTGGCGCAACAGGCCTAACAGTTGTTATGGTTGTGCACCTTGCATTTAAGTTTATCATATATTGCTTTATTGTGTAAGCAATGGGCGGATCGGAAATGATCAATTTCTGTGGAATATGGGTTTTTGGTCCTGGGTGGGTTGGTGGTATTTTCTTTCGAGGGCAACAGTGATAACGATCTGGATTTGGAGAGAAGAGAGTTGAGGGAGTTGACCTTTAAGGAGAGTCTCGTCATGTTCTGGAGGGATTTTAATATAAGGTTCTAGATCGTGTTATTTTTTACAAATATGTTAATCGAATTTAAAAAAGGAGGAAATCTATGTTTAGTACATTAGTGTCATGGAGCTGCTGTAGCATCTTATAAAATAGCTAAATACGGAGGATGATAATAAAAAATATCTGCCCTTCGAATTAATGGATTTTTATGATTTTTGTTAACGAATAAAAATATATATAATAAAGAGGCATTCATTTATATTGGATATTTGGAGATCGATATTTCCATTAAGCTTTATTGAATTTTTATTGTATAGCGTATAAATAATAAACTCGTAAGTCAGGTAAAATGAGCTACTCTTTATGACATTATTAGTGATCGGTTGTGTATGTGCCTATTAAACCATCTAAACTAAAAAAAAACCTCATAATCAGCCAAAATTTTAGAAACTCGTCTCATACAAGCCTCTATCCCATTTGGATATTCATAGTCAATTAAACCGAATCCAATGTAGACTATATTAATCGCAAACACTCCCTCGGTAGCGAGTTA
The DNA here is from genome assembly GCA_022606495.2 of Halesus radiatus. Classification (NCBI taxonomy): domain Eukaryota; kingdom Metazoa; phylum Arthropoda; class Insecta; order Trichoptera; family Limnephilidae; genus Halesus; species Halesus radiatus. The sequence continues at coordinate 30,994 of JAHDVE020004530.1, forward strand.
GTCTGACATTTCGTCATATTCAGAAATGAAGACAATAATATCGAACAAAGGTGTAACATTTGATGTAGTTGGCGGCCCAACAACAATAATAGAATCTCAAGCTTACCTTAGAGCCCTGGATTGAGGATGAAAGGCAGTCAAACAAAAAGATATCCATGGCAGACTTGGAGAACTTCGCAATGCTGAATCGAAAACTCTATGTCGAACACGATTTACTTAAACACGGCTAGATACCCCAAAAGTCATAGCATCCAAATAGATGCTAGGTATTACATCGTCGAAATGGAAGGCAACTTTCTTACGGTCAACCGCCTCCCTGAGAATGCATTTTTGGAGATAAGTATATTTCAAGAAAAAATGATGGTTTTAAGCAAGAAAGAGTATGTTTAGTCTAATTTCGAATTCAAGCCTCCCTATTCTGCTGGTTACCATATATGGTTGATGAATTATGTATGAAAACAAATATTTGTAGAAGTTTTGATAGAGAGACCCAGCCTAATTTTCAAGGGCTTGAATAGTTTAAAATTAGTCCCGTCCTTAGAGAAGCTGCAGATAATTTTAAAGGAGATGGTGGTGTCCAATGGGAAGAGGGTGCGATCTTCCAAGAGTGAGAGAGGATTTAAGCAAAAAGTTAATGATCACGATGGAGTGATGCTGATGCTAACTAGCTTTGAAATGTTTGCGATTGTCTTAACCTCTGTTTTGCAGATGTACTCTCTGAAAAGTCTGTTGAGAAATCCATCAGTTGTATGATATGTTAAAAAATCACTCGCATCATATTTCCCGCATGGATTGGTAATATTTTTATATTATAGACATTGAAATACTCTGTCTATTAATTAATGAAGAAATCAGCCTTTATTCAAATATTTTAAAAATTAAGTTTATGAAATCGATTGGAAATGTATCTCAAGTGTATTTAAAAAACTGTCAGAAATGTATATATATTATAATGCGCATAATATTTGTTTATAAAAATTATAATATCGTTTAAAAACTTAAGACTATCTTATCTACTATCTACTATCTAAGTAGAAAATGGTGACTTACCTTTAAAAATTATTCAAAAGAGTAGCTCTCGAAATTAATAAGAAATTTGAGGACGTGCTGACCTTCCTTAAAATGTATGTTTCTACACGATTTATTGACAAATATGTATGTATTCGTACGTGGTTTTATGTTTTATATCATAGTCTATAATAAAATTGGTACGACACAGAAGAGGCAGTCTTTTCAATCACAGAGCAATAGTATGAAACAATGAAGATCCCCAAAAGAATATCCAGTAAAATAAGATAAATTTTGACCCGAAATGATATTCCGACAGAAAATAAAGCCTCCATAGCTACCAATAATAACAATGTGAACAAGGAGTTCGTGCCAAAATTACAATTAACTGCGCCGAAAAGACCCTACCAAGACATTTTCGAAAACTTTAGAGAATCTCTCAAATAAGAAACCGCTGGGAGCAAGTCGCGAATGCTAGCAGCACTCAATCTATTGGACCGGATAATATCGGCGATCATTTAAAACCCCACTGAACAAAAATATAGGAGAATCAAAATCTCGAACCAGCAGTACGCAAACAACATTGGCGTCTACCATTCGGCATCGTATATCATAGAGTTTATGGGTTTCGAAAAGCAGATAGGAGAGATTTATATGAATTTGCCAGAAATTTAGCATCTCGAAAGGTGTCGGACTCTCATTTGCATGCTCAAGAAAGACGTGTAAAAGATGATCGATCCTAATCCTGAGCAGACCGAATACGATGTATCCACTCACATGTTTAGAGCTGACAATGCCTCAGAATCGTAGGGCAGCGAGTCAGCCAAATATAATAGGTTACTGGACGAACTGATCGATTTTAGAAAGAAAAAGATGTCGATTGCTCCGATAGATCGGAAGTCCAGAATATATCATAAGAAATATTAAAAGAAATGCAAAGATACCCAAGAAGTAACTTTCGAGGAGGAATTGGCTACTTCTGAGAATCCTACTCTTCAGAACTTCTGGAAATAAATTATGGAGAGCAATAATAGTGGATTCAAACACCAAAGAAAACCGGAATTATAATTATTGTTAAGGCAGCCAGCCTATGAGACGACCTTAATAAAAATACGATTTCCAAATGAATACGTTTTGGAGGGATTGTTCGCACCTTTAGAGAAGATTAAAGATGTTGTCGATTTTGCGAAGTCATTTGTAGTTGGAGATGTCTACATATTCACAACTCCGCCAAAGGTTTTAATGGATAAATATATGGAGAAAACCTTGCTGGAAATGGAATTGGTGCCTTCTGGGATATTTTACATGTCGAGTGATTTCCAATGGGCGATAATGAGTCAATATTTACCTTACATTGAACATTGACAGATCATGAAAAGAAAATTAAAAAAAATCGAAATAGCGTTGTTTACTTTTTTTTTTTACAAATTCTATCTACTTGTTTTTTTTCCTTTGTTTCGAAGTTTGTACTTTTAAAATATTTCTTTATTCCTGATAAAAAATATGAACTTATAAACATCAGACATAATTAGCCAATACAAATCAGACTTAGTATAGTTTTGATAAAAATTGATATAAAAACAAAATATATATTGATCTTCATTTTATTAAGATTACAAATAAGCTAGGAGTCGCAATGTGTACACAAAAAACATTTATTTGTTTAATGCTCCCTCAACCTTTCCTTTTCTAAATCTATACCATTATTTTTTAATAGACACTCATCGGGACACCGTCAGGAAAACCCTCCTTCTTGAAAGGACTCTAGAGATATAATCACCCATCAATGCATAAAGCAACGCAAAAACCAAATTCAACTTATTCAATAAGCTATTTCGGAAATCCCCTACAAAGACACTCAGAGTCTATAGATCTGAAGACGAACGCATTTACGCCAAGATCTCCGACTCTTGCTTCATCATGGAGGACCAGAGAGATGGGGGAAATCGATTCTGGCCAAGGTTTTGGAACAACCTCGACGCAAAATATCCCCCAATTGAACCGGAAAGCACTTCCCTGCTATTCTGGTATTTCCTCGTCCTGCTGATCCTCTGGTTCCACATATTCGAGATCCCGTTGTCGATATTCTTTGGAGAGATTGTATACCAGGAAGAATTCTCGAACATCTGGTCGCGCCTGTTCAACTATTTTACGTTACTGGTGATCATTCTCGACACCTTTGTCAAGCTGAATGTTGCATTTTACAAGGAGGGGTTGTTAGTGATGAGGAGGAAAAAAATCGGGAAAAATTATATGAGGCTGTCATGCTGGATTGATTGGCTTTCGATTATCGTTCTGACCAGCTATATATTCGGCGAGTAGCATTTGCTTGCCTATCTGAAGCTGTTTTTCTATGTCAAATGCTACGACATCTGGGCTTACGACAACCAAATCCAAAAGATCATCGAGCTCAACGTGGCACTTTTGAGTGTCTACCGCCTGTTTAGGGTGGTAATCATCTTTTTAATATACTCGCACTGGATGGCCTGTGGTTATTTCGCCATAGACTTTTACATCTATAATAACTATCCTTTCTACAAGGATAACTACTACACCTGGCTCAACGGGTCAGCTGCATTACCAGGCTTGGATATGGTAACTTATTACAGCTGGTATATATGGTATGAGTATGCACTATACTGGGCTTTGCAGACGGCGACAACTGTAGGTTACGGCGACATCACACCCAAAAACCCGCCCGAAGTGTTATATACCATTATAAATATGATTGCTATGTGTGTAATGTTCGGGTATTTCATAAACTCGGTTTGGGAGATCATAGGGGCCTTGAACCAGAAATCAGACAACTATAAAAAGAATTTTTACGTCCTTAATAGTTTTTTAAATAATAAGAACGTAAGTGCACTGCTCAAACAGAAACTGAGGGCTTATTTGGATTATTTATGGAGGCAGGACACGGTTGAAGAAGTCGAATAGTTGATTCTCTCGAAGCTGACACCATCCCTGAAAGACCAACTCCTCGTAAGCATAAAGTATCCGTTTTTCATCAAAGTAAGACTGTTCTCGATGTTGAGTTACGGTGTGACTACCTCGAGGATGCCCGAAATTAAAGATAGGCTGGCGAATGCATTAAAAGAGGAGCGGTACTCTCAAGATGAATACATCTTTAGGGCTGGAGACATTGACTACAAGATATATTATGTCTTAGAAGGAAAAATCAAAATATGCATCGAGGAATACGACTACAAAGGATACGTGAGTGCCGCTGAGAATTTCGGCCAGTACGAATTCATCACCAAGACCAGGAGACTAGCCGATGCCCTAGTTATCAAATACTCCAACGTATACTACCTGGGCCTAGATGACTTTGTAAACATCCTGAAGTAATACCCAGAACACTACTAGGTATATTTGATGCTAAAAGACAAGGTGATTATTGACGGGAAAATCGACATTGCAAGTATGATGTGTTTCACTTGTTATGAGCAGCATTCGTTCGTGAACTGTCCAGAGACCCACCTGACTAGAAAAACCAAATGGGCAAGCACTTTGTCTCTTCCGGAGGATCCCCAAGCAAGGGTACCGTAATTTAGGAGATATGGATTTAGGTAGTCAAAGATGGTAATATCTAATGAAAAAAAGAGTGTGATCCAATAGATGGAGATCGATAAGATTCACAAATATGCAATATATGGGTCGTATAATAACTTGCAAGATTTCAGTAAGAATGTGAGTCTGAGAGGGCCTTACGCTCAATAGATGTGATTAAAGCATGAACAACTTCAAAAAGATATATTTGATTGTTTGGTTCCTATATTTTCTTATCAGTTGCAAGATTTATATTATACATATTTTATAATTTTACTTCATGCTTCAGTTTAGTTTAAAAAAAAAAAGACTTAGCTGAAAACAATATAAAATATTATTACTTGTAATTAAAAAAAAAAAAAAAACACCAAAAACATAGATTGTAGTCTAAAAAAAAATATACAGATCTCGTATAAAAAAATACCAGTATTTAGAAAGCGAACCTGTCTATAAATTAAAAAATTCACATTATCAATCTCTCCAATTTCTATCGCACACTCCACATCTCATAAATCTAGTCATGGGTTCGTCTGCAGCTCTGATCTGCTTCATTTCTTCCACATAGGCAGCAGGTTTTTTGCAATATCTGCAATCCTATCCTTTGCTGCCACTGTGAATTCCTTTCTTCACATCTTTGTAGAAGTCAAGGTTGGAACTCTGTTGGGCGTCCTTCGACATCTCCTCGAGTCTCCTCCGAGTCTCATCCGACATAAATGCCGATGTCTTATTCTCCCCGACTGCAGCTGGCGTAACCTCGCCTTTGAGCATCCTTTCCAGGGCAGACTTCGAGTTCTCATTTCTAAAGTTCACGATTATCCCGTTCGCCAGCTTGGTCATCTGGGCTGAGTTGTGGTTGCTCACCTTTGTGATATGGTCTTCTACTTTTATCAGAAATGGCACGAGGGCTTAGTTGGTCTTGCTCTCTGGAAGGGCTGCCACGAATTCTTTATAGAGATTATGGAGAATAATTTTCCGACCAGGCGATAGAGCACTTCCCAAGTATTTGGGCACCTCCACTTCAGAGGCGTTTGAGGACCTCCTCTGCAACAACCCGGGAGGCTTGAGGTCAGCGATCTGCTCTTTCTGAGACTCTTCTTCAGTCTTTTTGATGTGTTTGTTGAGCTCGACCATCAGATCAACAGTAGTACTGTCTTTGGATTCCTGTTTCATATAGTCGCGTTTGAAAGAAAGGAAAACCTTACTCAGCACTTCTAGGCTGTCAGAAGGGATCTTGGCGAGTTTGAGTCGCTTCAAGACAGTGTGTAAATTGTTTTTGTCAGCTTCCTGCCACTTTTAGAGTGTTTTGGTGAAGGTAAAGCAGTCTTCAGAAGTGATGTTTTGCATGTGGTTTTTGATTTATTTGAAGTTGATAATGTTTTTAAAAAATAGAAATTATTATTTATATATATATTACATTGTCACACACGCCTTTATATTTTATGTTGTTGGTTTGGTCACAACCACACAAAAAAATATGGGGACTTCTCTCAATTTGTCATTTTTTTTTAGTTTGTGAATTGTGTATATAAAAAATATTTTAATGATTATTATAATATTCGTAATATTCCTAATATATAGAGATAAATATATTTTTTATATAAAAAAATGATAGCCTATCACTTTTTTTATTTAACCAATATTTTTATTACACGATTCGAAAAAAGACCTGATTATTTTATTAATAGTACTAATTTGTCTATTTTCAAGTATTTTAAATTTTGTTCAGAATCTAAAATTATGAAGTTTTTATTATGTATTTTAAAAGAAATAGCTTCAATTGAACGAATTCGTTGTATTCTGATTATCCTGATTAATTTTCATCCGCTAATCATAGTTCAACTGATTAACCAACCAGTGATGGGCCCACGAATCTTATATTTAAAGTAGGACCAATTAAAATATTAAGTTACTATCGATCTTAACAATCATAATGGCCCCCTTCAATAAAATAATAGTATATCTATCTTTTTTTTTATTTATTAAATACATTAAAAAGTATTATATACATATATAACAATATGTACAACTCTCATATATTTGAGAAGGATGCAAGGAGAGTCATCACAGAGATTGACCAAGAAGTCAAAAAAGTGAAGTGGTACAGCCATTACAAAAGTAACAACCATTGATTCCGTGATACTTAATGTAGTCAGAAAGTTCCCGTCCCGCTCTCCTCGAACGTTATTCCAAAAGAATATAGTCATCTATTTACAATGTATCCTAATTTACTATTCTGCTAATATCTAAACTTTATTTTCCTTACTTCGATTTTATGTTGATTAGATGTAAAATCAACGCTACAGTATTTCCACCGGCGAAGAATCCCAAAGAATACTGAAATCCCTTTTGCGACCTGAATCTAATAAACTCAATCTTGGTGAAGCCTATTTCAAATTTAAATAATCAGCAGACTGGAGGAGTATCTACACAAAAAAATAGCGAGAAGAAATAGCCTCCAACCGCCAAAGGTACTCCAAGCTCATGAACACGAGCAAAGCTCAAATATTAGCCAACCGCAATGTCGCCTCTCAAGGCAAGTACGAAGAGTTTAGACAAAACTACAGATAAAGAGATGCATCGAAAGACATCCATGGAAGACCAATGGTATTTCGAAAATAGAATCATGAGGTCAGAACAAAGTCAATGCTCGAAGCGACGAGAGATTCGCCGTCCCCTATTCGAGTGTAATAGGAGTCAAAAGAAAAATAAAGCAATTAAATAACCAGCCATTCGTCCGACAACTTTTCACTCCATTCGAAAAAGAGTAAATTCAAGCAAGATAACAGTGATGTAATATTGCCCAATAAGAACGAGAAGAAGGTTATAATATCACCTCCTAAGATCACGTTAAAATAAAAGATGAGGAGCATCTGTTACGATCCTTATCAGAAAGAGAAGCAGATGGAGTCAGAGCTGAAGGGGAAGAAAATTTACTTTAAAGCCATGCTGGACATCGTATCTAAAAAAACTACTGGCAAGGCAATGGCCAAAGTGGCGAAGGATATTCTTTTGAAATGCCAACTGATTCAGAGTCCGATCCGACCAGCAGCAGAGGAAAAGGACTACTTTGATTCGGAATATAGTGAAGCTGCAAAGAAATGACAGTTGATTCCGATTGAGGATAGTAATAGGATATATATATTGAATCATCGATTAATTATTTTGTTAAACATATGGATTCCTGAATCAAATGAGTTTTTTTTTAATAAAAATCATATTTACATTTGATTTTAGATAATGGTATTTGATATATATTAATTTTATATGCTCGGGGTTGGGGTTGGGGTTGGGGTTGGGGTTGGGGTTGGGGTTGAGGTTGGGGTTGGGGTTGGGGTTGGGGTTGGGGTTGGGGTTAGAGTTCGTGCATTTCGAACGAGAGACGACTCGATACGTTCTCGATCAAGCTGGCATGTAGTACTGTCAGGCTCATAACAGACGACCTGACCACAAACGAGAGAGAGAGAGAGAGCGACTAGATACGCGTCTCTGTCTTGTTTGTTTGTCTGCACAAATAATTAATTGTGCAACGCCCGACTTTAATTTTAACCTGATAGAAGCGACTAGATACGCATCCCTATCTTGTTATGTTTGCACAAAAAGAGGATTTGTGCAAACGCCCCATTTCAGTACATATTGGCTTTCGACAAGCGTAGTTCCGGGGTTTTCGAAGAAGTGATGATGACAGTGCACGTCATCGTTTTCTTTTTCCTACGCCCCTGAACCTCGTTTTCGTCCCGAGACGCTACTGGGTGCTAACGGGACATTTCTCCGACCCCCGCCACCCCTACGGTCGCTCCCGGCGACGGTCCCGAAACAGAGCGGGCTCTCATTGGTCGAGCCCCTCTGATCCACAAAAACCTTTCAAAATTATTGTTCTACCAAAATTGTCTGTCTTTGTGAGCGATTCCTGCGGCCGCGGTGACTGATCTAAATAAACAATCTTTTCTGATCTGTTCATTAGCGCCCGCGTAATCGAGTAAACTTACTTATTTTATGTTTGTACAATGCATTTTTTTTGTAATCTGACGGCAAAGTATTACCTGTCCTACTTTGACCCCCATGACATACTTTGTAATAATTTTGGTTGCTTTAATAAAAAATAGGTGAAGATTGCAATAGGCTCAATTCAAGCAGAAGGTCGTGATTGACATCCTAATTTTTTGATCAAGTCGATCCAAGATTGACAGAGTCTACGGCAGCTCGCGAAATATTCACGAGTTCAAACTGCCCGATTCGCCGCACGGTATCGCACCGAAGTACTTGAACGACGAGTGCATTTCTAAAATTCAGAGTATTCTCACGGATTCAACACGCCTTCTACCTACTTCGCCTGCATCTTCACCCGGCCTGAAAACCGACCGTGACTTTCTCTTCGCCCTCACCACCTCCTTGCAAGAAATCGTTTGCCTTTTTCAAGGCATTTCTCCCTTCCTTCCTACCCTGCTCTGAAGCGTCGAAGTGGCCAGCCTGATCTTCTTCTTCTAAAACGTGCGCAAGAGTTTACAGATCTTGTCCCGTACAATCATGATTTTCTAGATTTTGAAAATCGTGAACCAACTAAGATAGTATTATTTACTTAATATTATGCATGAATGTGGTAGTATTATTGTAGCAAGAAGTTAATGCTTGCGGTTAGCGATGGCGCACGGTAGAAAAAAGACTGATTCTAGAAAATGATTCAGTATGCAGGTAGATAGAAATTCTGAAAAACCCAACTGCATATACTTAGACATTATTGGATAACTACTTAGCACCTTGCAACTCACTGAAGAGCAATTAGTGCACGGAGCAATTAGAAATAACGCTTCAAACATAGGTAAGTTAGCAATATCAGCTTGATAACGCTCTCAGTCAAAATTTCTTCATCTGTCCGAAATCATCGAACGAGACTTTTTTTTCTTTGTGTAAATATTAAAAGACAAGGTACGTACTAATATTATTGTGTTTTTATTTGCTTGTGTTCCTATTCATCCGCGATTTTTATTTAATTCGTCGGAATTTTCTCAGTAATTCATCGGATTTGAAAACATATAGATTCGAAAAGTGTGGTTCCGTAGTACCAAACGCACCAATAATGCCTTTAGAAAATTGCGGTAATTTGTATCTTAACTCTTCGTGCTTTTTATAGGAACCATGTCAGTTTCGAGAAAAAAGCTTTTGGAAGTTTAGCCCAGTCAAAGAGTGAAAGCAAAACCGAAAAAACTTTTGCATAAATTTACCTGTAATTGAGTGAAAAGTGGACATATTCACAAAATAGCATAAATAAGAAGTGAATAAAGTACAAAGTATAGAGTGGTTAGCAGGACAGATCAGTTTTTCAAAATCAGGAGTTCAAAGGAGTTTTTTTTAAATAGCATTAAAAGTAACAATTTTATGATTTTTGAGTTACTATTTCCTAGAGATAGACTTTCTCCCACCGTGCGGCGAGTGGGTCGTGCGTGGGTAGATAACTTAAAAATAAATGCCTTCGAAGGGAAGTATGATAAATGGGACAATGCCAAATTGTGGCTTTTTCAAAACGAGATTCACACAGGATATATACCTACATATACACACCTAAAAAAAACTTCACGTGAACAGTGAACACTCATATTTAGGATTCTAATTATCAAGTGGACAAACGGCTAGGTACACAACCACACCACACATATTGGTCAGGTTGTATTCCTAGTGAAGAACTACATTCAAACTGTTATCACAAAAAAATACGACTTTAAGGTATAAGTGACATTTTTTTTATTATTCGTGATGAGACGTTTGACCTTTAGAAAGGCGAAAAATATAATTTCTGTGTGAGAAAGAAAAAAAGGAGAGGAGATAAAATTAGATCAAGAGAATTGACTACACCAATCTACTCGTATATCTCTTTGATGTGACAAATTACTAATTAAATGAAATTTTAAAAAAACTTAAATATAGATTAACTTATATACTATTTACGATATGTGTCGGTCTGACGGTCTCCGTGGTTGAGCGGTTACGACCCTTGGCTACGAATCCGGATGTGGCGGGTTCAAATTCCGGCGTACGCAAGTAAAATTTATTTGATTAATTTGTGTAATTTCATAATTTATTCATTTAAAAATAATATGCATATATAGTATATTTGCTGCATGTTCCAGAGTGGTAGATACTTTCAGTATCGCCCTAGTGAAATACCACAATTTAGAATCGAAACGTATCTTGAAATGGCTTTAGCCATGTTTGGTGACCAGATCTGAATAGCCAGGTACTTCCCACCATCCTCATCTCCATATCCCCCCCCCTCACTACCTTCAGCCTCAAAACACCCTCAATTGATTTTTCCATAGTCACACTGGCTCCAGACGGTTGGGGGCAACTGGGACTCTTATGTGATATTCGTATAAAACAAAAAAGTTTAAAAGTTTAGATTCTACCCAAATAAACTTTTTTTAAGATAACTGCGAAAGAATTGGGTCTGCCCAGAGCCTGTCAGACATTACCAATATGGTGTATGTTGTGAGGCTGAAGGAGGTGGGGAGGATAAGGAGAAACGAAAGAGGAAGTTTGGTTAGTGCCTGGGTATTAGATCTGGTAACTAAATACGGTGTATGCAAGTTTAAGATCGCTTCGACAGCTCCTGAGAGTATCTACCACTCTGTAATGTACATGACGTAACAATCCTTATAAGATTCGGTTTTTGTTAGAAAGGCTGTTAATAAGTGACTATTTAGATCAGTTTCACCTTTAACCTTCCTATGATGGTTAGTTAGTTGGTTAGTTAATGTATTTTGCACCTGTGTGACTATTATAAGTAACTAAATATGTAAAAGCCCACATAGGGCTTTATATAATATAATAATAAAATAAATAAATAATTAGTAAAGAAATATTTGTACAGCGCCCTTGAGGTGATTTTTCACAAAAACGGCGCTATACAAGTCATCCAATTATTATTTATATATGTATGTAATAATAATAATCGGATGATTCGTGAAGCGCCATTTTGTGAAAAATCACCTCAGGGGTAGTTACAGCATATAATGAGTAACGGTTTTACCTGAAGTTACATTATAAAAACAGGAGTAAAGTACAAAGGAGAATATTAATATTATTATGCTTTTGTTACGTGTTATTTTAGCTTGCCTGTTCTTTTGTTCAATTAATTATTACATATTCCAACGAGAGGTTCTGGAACAAAGTATCAAATAACTCCCGTCATTCACCAGCTCTTTCTCTTTGTCCAGTCTGCGAAACTGCCAAAATACCAACATGTCAATCAATCCTACAAACAACTGCCATTCACACAAGCATTTCCAATGGGGTAGTCGAACAGCGTGAATATACTGGAGGGGAGTAAAATCAAGCTTTCAATAATTTGATCAAGATTTCCAAGACGGTTTCAAAGAATAAAGCACGCTTTGCTCTGTATCAAAAAACTGAAGAAAAAAAACAATAATGACACCTAAATAAACATATTCTTTCACAAGTTCAACATTTTAGTTTTTTTTTTGCATTTATAATTAATCCAGAATCATGAGACCATTTTAAAAGTATGTTTTGCATCTTTGCAAATCACTGCTAGAAATTACCAAACCAGTATCATTCGCATAAACAAAGTGATTTACATGTCTAAAAATATATTTAATAAATGATCCATAAATAATACACAAAATTGGACCTAATATGGAACCTTGAGGAACGCCTGCCAGAAACTTATTTTTTTACTTAAAGTGTTTAATAGTTTCAATTTCATGCATCGGTTGCTTAAGTAATTTTCAGAGTTTTAGAAGTTTTCCTTTAATTCCCATGATTTTTAGTATTTTCAGTAATTTACAATGTTCAATAGTATGAAAAGCCTTGGAATAATCTATAAATTAGACTAATGTATGTTTTTTTACCATTTAAGGCCATCCACCGCCTAAAATTTTAACGAAATCACGCGCTCCTTATGCAGGTGGCGACAAGGTTCAAAATCCCGCTGTACATCGGCCGCATGTTTCGATTTCGGCAAAAAAAACATCACCAAAATGTGTGTTTTATTCTATTCTGTAAAGCTCAGACATAATTATTAAAAAATTTTACGGTCATATTCTAAAAAACTTCATTAATCACAATGAACAATGCGAAAATATGGGAAAAAGAGTTCATAAGTAGGAGATTTTGCGCTTTAAACATTTTTTTAATGTCTCATACTTTATTTTTTTCTAAGTTTATAAAAAGACATACCAAAAAAATTGACGGTTAAATGAAAGGCCAAGGTGTGATCTACTTGCAGTATTTAATTCAATTATCTATGATATTTCTAGGCAAACAAATTCTCAAACCGAAAACACACGATTTTGCATTACTTCCCATTGCATTGCCTTAACGCATTAACATGTTTATAAAACTGGCAAACTTTTGAAGCAGCAAGTCAGTTGAAAATCAGAGATAACTTTAAGTGTGTTATAGATTTGGATCAACAAACTAACGTTTTATAGATGATATATTTGACGACCGCCGTGGTCGAGGGGTAAGGTCCACGAATACGAATCCGCAGGTCGCGGGTTCAAATCCTGGCGGGCGCAAGTAATTTTTATTGAATACAACATGTTATTTTTAATTCTTATAAAATAGTATACGGCATACTTACGGCATGTTCCAGAGTGGTAGATATTTTCTGTATCACCCTATAAAAACAACACTATTCAGAATCTAAACTTCAGAATCGAATCTTGCTTTAAGTGGCTTTAGCTGTGTTTGGTGACCAGATCTGAATAGACAGATACAATACACCTTTCAGCCTTACAACACTCCACGATTGGGGATGCCAGTCTCACTGGCTCCGGTTAGCAAGGAACAGTTGGGACTCTTGCGCGGGATGCACATTAGTAAAATATGTACATAAATATATATATACTAAAACGTCGATGGAGTGATAATACAAAGCTCATTAGGCTCTTGACGAGATAACAAAACAGATAAAATAGTAAAAAGCTGTTAAGTGCGGAACTTACCATGAGCAATATTTACTGAATTTACTGAAAGTAACTTGTTGTAAAGGCGGAAGTTAGTGTTAATTTGTGCTCCTGAATTAATGTTGTAGAAGAAGGGGCGGAAAAGTGATGAAGGCAACGGAGAGAACGCCTCGGAGAATGCCTTTGAGACTAATTTATTCAAACTAATTCCGCAGTTCAAGCCTATCTAATAAATACTGGTTACAAAGGGTAAATACAAACTAGTCATGTACAAGTATGTACGTAATTAAACAGGAAATGGTAAATCACAGATGAAGTGATAAAGCAATACTTATTATTCGGGGTATGCATTGCGATGCCTGTGTAGAAATATTATTACGGATATAACCAACAATTTATTTATCATCTCTTGCATAAAATATCTCCAAGAACGATGCAAGATTAAATATCTCACCGCAAATAATTTTGTGAGTGTAATTATGTGAATACAACCCGTATTGCGTATAACCACTCCAATTTTTTAAACACATTCAAATATGATGAAATGTATTTACTTTGGCAGATGGGTGAAGAAATTATACCAAATATAACGCGTTTTGTGCGGATCGAGGAAAAATTATACAGTAAATCTGCAATTATTGCTTCAAGAATCAATATCAAGTTTTAATAAAAAATAAATTGGAATGTGCGATTAAAAGGCAACACGCTTGTATCTGTAGTGGGAAAAGCCAGTAGTAACTGCATATCTGCAATAGAAGGTGATGGGAGGGACCTGGTTAGCAACATTAGCAAGTCATCAGGTCTTCCACCAGAATGACACTGATCGAGTACAATTCAGCTCTTGGTCCACCCTGTATACGAACATAAGAAGAAGTTAGAATTACCTTCTCTGAGAATGGTATCATAGATGCGGTAAGTGGCACCGCAGTCATCGATGGGCAGCAGCTGCGAGGGCGGCGCCGCGCCCAGAGAGCGCGAGCGGGTCCGGAAGTCTTCCACGAGATTGGAGTCCTTGTCGCCGCAACTGTTGCGCCGCCAGCTACCGAGCTTCTGTCCGAAGTGGTGGATCAGCTCCTGGATGGAGTGGTGGTGGTGGGAGTGCTGATGCCTCGCGCGCCTCGTCTCCGTGTCAGTCTCATCGATACTCTTCTGCTTGAGAAGACGCTTGGCAAACGACTCCCGGTCGAAGCGGTCGTGGAGGAAGGACCCGCCACTCAGGCGAGGGTTGCTTATTTCACCGTAGCGGTCGCACTTGGAGTAGTTGTGTTCTTGTATGTCCTCCATGGGGCCAGACTCGGCTGAATGCCAGGAGTCTCCTGACTCAGTGCGGGGCAGGGACTGCCTGCGTCCTCGGCGCCCCCCGGTCAGGTGATTCAGCAGCCCCTCCTTCCCTCCAGAAGTGCGTCGATTACACATATTTACTCTTCAGAATCGCTTTTAATCAGCCTGATTCAACAGGCTAAATTACTAACCTACCACTTGGGTTCACTCTTTTAACACATTTTACCAAAAAATTGGTGCGTTTTTTTAAGCTTGTACGTAAACCTTTTTGTTTAAAACACAATAGCTTTTATCGTTTTTCACTATCAAAAAAAAAAGATTAAATTAATGGTTTCGAAAAAATGTTGGTGGTATAAATGTTAACAGAATTTAAACGAGATTGGTGGTTTCAATCAAAATAGCTAACATAATGTACTGATAAAAAGTAATACTATGCATGTACGCTGAACCAATCGGAACTACGATGCACCCAGGTTGACGCACACCATTTGACATGAATTAAAGGTTATCAGTAATACAAAAACGTCTAATGCTTCATATTCGAAAATGCACCATTTGGCCGTTGCAAATAATTGTACATGATGAAGAGTCAAGCAGAAGATTACGCGTGTCGTACTGTTATCAGTGCCTAATGTTTGCCGGAGGTAAATACAATCCCAATCGGCGTGTCTGCACGGAGTGCGAAAAGGTGCCATGTTTGCCCGTAATTAGGTCTGCCTCCATGTTAGGCACGTTGACTGGATGAGAAACTATTCTAACGACAGTTCGAAGGCATTGCCTATATCTCTGAAGGTAAATGGATTAATTCTATTAACTAACTATTACACATTGTATTGACGCACGTCGCTTTAAAATCCCCTTTTAATGAAATAACGGAAGGTGCCAGCGATGTGTCGTGACTTTTACTTCAATTTCGCGATTCTCCAGAACGTGATCGTTTTCGGTTGGTATTTTTATAGCCTGAAAGTTGGGAACTCTGGTAATCTCCTTCCTGAAAGTAATACCCAGACAGCTTCACTACGTGAAGTTGGAAAATGATTTCTTTTATCAATTTGTCGACAAATCGCTTTTATTTGAAAGTCATTTTAGAAAATTACAAAATCGGCAGAAGAATGACGTGGTACGCCGCTGGTAGGCACCTTCCTAATAATATATTTGATTAAAAACCTAGATATTGCTTCAGTGTTGGTTTCCGTGAAATTATTAAACTAATTCTATTAATTTATCAAGGTTTTCAATAGTGGCGTAGCGACAAATTTCGAACCGTTGGTATAGCCTGTTAATCCCCACAATAATAGAATTAAGGTTTTTTATGAATAAAATCCAGATAATCGTCGCGCCGCGGGCGTATTTTTTTACTACAGTGTGTCTAGTAAATAAGATATCCATCCAGTTAAAGAACGACAGGGGAAAATAAGAATTTAGTAGGTTATTTAATCAACATACACACTGAATGCACACACCCTAATTCAAATTAGTTTTTAAAAAATCATTTGCCTAATAAACCTCCCATAATGCATCCACCGAGAAGTAACGCAATTGCAGCATCGCACGCACACATTTCGCATATTGCCGGTACCTACACCTAGATCTATTATCATATTTATAAATTTAATGATGATATTTTGGTTTTTTGGCTCCGGGGTGAAAACCCAAAGCCGCTGCTGCATTTGCTTCGCCACCGGTGGTGACCCTTACCACAAGAGGTTCCCTTCAATCCCAAAATGATAAGTAAAACGGAGAGCCATTGAATCGTCTCCATATTGACGGATAAGCACGCGCCCAGTCGAAACATTCTTTACATTCCCTCTAATGATATTTACAAGTTTATAATATAAAGGTTAAATTTATACAGTATTCTAGCTGCGTAAACCTGCTTTGTATAACCGGCTCTAAAATAGTTCCGTTAATATGAATTATAAAGGTAATTAGTACCTATTATTACCGAGAGCATTTGGGTCACGGACAACAAGTTAGTAAATAAATTCATAGAACGATCAAATAAAAAGTCAATTAGCATAGGTCCAGCCAGCAGGTACCCAACCCAAGGTGTAAGTAACTAAAAGGTACCTGACTTTTAATTTATGTGACGGTTTAATTTAAGTGCATAAAAATCACGTTGTCAAATCAAATGTTTTCCTCTTTCATATAATCCGGGCCTCTTCAAGACACGCATTAATAAAACCCTTCCTATAGCCCCCACCTTGATCCTCCTCACAACACTGACCAGCCGGGTGGTGATATAGCTCCCCTGTCTTTACACCATACCAACAGGGGCACTCTTATGAGGTGCAATATAAAAAAAATAAAAAAATTTGAAAACCTGTCGAGGGGTTAAAAGATGATTACTGGTGAATATTTAGTATTTTAAGGGTGTTTCACAACCATTGAGTAAACTATTGAGTGAATTGAGTCTACTACTCGCCAAGTAACATATGATTAACATTACGGGTAGCGTTACTCGGCGGTGATGAAACAGATATTATACGCTGCTCAACGAGTAGCGCTAATCGACACTCGGAGGTGGTGAAATGCCCTATTAATCAACACAAGATTCCAACTTACGTGGAATGTTGTGTTAATGAACTTTTTAATGATAAAGAGTGAATCTATCGTAAGAGAGATCAAAAGCAAAACCCAGCAAATCACGACGTGTCTTAAAAGGACCCGTTCTCACGCGGAAATTGCATCACGTACTGTTGACATGCGTTTGGCGTATTTTCAAACTGTGCAGCAATGCCTATGAACTCAGTGATATTGGTTTATCGGAGCAACTTCCATTGAAATACCGGTAGAATATACAAAGCATTCCCACTCGACGTCTATGTTCAAAAGATAGAAAACAATCCGTTGAGATAGGGGAATCAATAAAACGGATTTTCTGTTTTGACTCGGCGTGGTTTATTCTGCTGAATTCCGTGAAAATAACGGAAAAACCACGCAATTTATAGAATGATTCAAAATAACTAGATTTATTTTGCACTTGAACTTTACCCAAATAGAAGTAATTGAACCGCGGCGCGTGGTTAAAAAGATAGTTAATTCTATTTCCGGATCTATTAATTTTAACCCATTCATCGAAAACCGTGTGACTTACTAATCATGGGAGTGGTAAACTGTGGGAAGGTACTACAGGCAAGCCCTATAAGGGATGGTCTAATAAGTGCGAATAATCGCAGCTTTCCAGGACTTGTTCACTGAAAAGAAATCGTTCAAAAATTTATAAAATCAACTTTTTTGAACTTTTTCCAAAAATCGCAAAGAGACTACCGTTAAGTGCATAAAAATTTGTTTTAAAAAAATCTGGAGATAACTTTATTATATACAAAAATGTGAAAAAAAATCTAGGTATAGGACTGTTTGTCCCTGAAGTTCATACTAATAATCGCGGCATGTTACAGATGTTAAACACTTAGTAGTCAAGTACTGTCCATCCCCCATTGACACTTGCAATTTATAAATCAAGTCCAGTGATTACTTCTCGGTGAACAGCCAAAATGCATATTTATCGAGTGTATTAGCTGTTCGACGGTTTCTGAACACTTGTGGGTGGGTTTTGGTAACAGAGGCATGTTCACTGTTCATGTTCAGGCATTGTGACCAAATATATTCAATTACCAGATGAACAACACAATGCAAACTGAAATATAAACAAGACTATTGTGTGCTGATTTATGTATTAATCATGAAAATTTTAAGGATAACATTTAAATAATGCTATACTACAACTGATCGGATTGTAGCCGGATGGTACAAAGCATCGAGCTCGCTCCCAGATGTCGTGGATTCAATTCTTTGCAAGCTCTCCCAGTCCTCCTTTATTGCACAAGCAACAATTTCAGCTTTTATAATGGGAGTAGAGAGTTCAAATATCATTATTAAGTTATTTGTAACCCGACAATGTATATCTTGCCTTTTAAAATATATCTACATTAGTATGTTATATTTGTAACCCGACAATGTTTGTCTTGCCTTTTAAAATATATCTAAATTAATATGTTAAACTATGTATTTGTAACCCGACAATGTATATCTTGCCTTTTAAAATATATCTACATTAGTATGTTATATTTGTAACCCGACAATGTATATCTTGCCTTTTAAAATATATCTACATTAGTATGTTAAACTATGTATTTGTAACCCGACAATGTATATCTTGCCTTTTAAAATATATCTACATTAGTATGTTATATTTGTAACCCGACAATGTTTGTCTTGCCTTTTAAAATATATCTAAATTAATATGTTAAACTATGTATTTGTAACCCGACAATGTATATCTTGCCTTTTAAAATATATCTACATTAGTATGTTATATTTGTAACCCGACAATGTATATCTTGCCTTTTAAAATATATCTACATTAGTATGTTAAACTATATATTTGTATCATTGAAGAAGATAATATTAACACATCCCAAATGAACCACGAAACCGAAAAAACAACAGAAATTAAAAAGATTTCAGTCGCATCTGGGACTCGAACCCAGGACCTCTACCTATCCGGGGTAACCGCTTAACCAACTTAGCTAATAAGACCAGTACAATTTACGCCATTTACACCGATATCATACTTCGTGTTCAAGATTTATTAATATTATCCAAAAATTTTATAAATCCCATATTATTGGCTGCTGTCCTTATGATGATTGCAAAGTTTCATCCAGAACTCAATTGCAATCGGAACAGAGTCTCGGATATACCTACCCGATTTTTATTTATATGAGACATCTATTGACTTATTGTACAAGTCTGGAAAGAAATATTCAATTTAAAGTATGATATCGGTGTAAATGGCGTAAGTTTTACTGGTCTCATTAGCTAAGTTGGTTAAGCGGTTACCCCGGATAGGTAGAGGTCCTGGGTTCGAGTCCCAGATGCGACTGAAATCTTTTTAATTTCTGTTGTTTTTTCGGTTTCGTGGTTCATTTGGGATGTGTTAATATTATCTTCTTCAATGATTCAAATATTACAATGAGGTTTACAAACTTCAATAAGTTAAAAAAAAAAAAATTGAATATATATTTGTAACCTGATAATGTTTGTCTTGCCTTTTAAAATATATCAACATTAGTATGTTAAACTATATATTTGTTTGTCTTGCCTTTTAAAATATATCTACATTAGTATGTTAAACTATATATTTGTAACTCGACAATGTTCGTCTTGCCTTTTAAAATATATCTACATTAGTATGTTAAACTATATATTTGTAACCCGACAACGTTTGTCTTGCCTTTTAAAACATATCTACATTAGTATGTTAAACTATATATTTGTAACCGGACAATGTTTGTCTTGCCTTTTAAAATATATCTACAATAGTATGTTAAACTACATATTTTGTCATAAAAATTTAGGAAATAATAATAATAATAAAAACTTATCAATTAATAATATTGACGACGAAAATAGGCCACATACGTTTTTGTATAAACAGTAGAATTAGCATGTAATTGAAAAAACTCTAATTTTAAAAACATTTATGTCGTAAATAGGTAAATACGTATGTCTATACGCAAACATTGAATAATTTATAATATTAATAATAAAAGGTTTATTTGTCAATAACTTGTTATTTTACATATTTTATTTTAACACATAATTTAGTTTTAGTAATTGACAAAAAGGTCACTGCTCAGCTAAACATTCCGGAGCCCGGAGCGCAGCTGAAGCAATCAATGCCTACAAAAAATTAAAAGAAGTTATATAAAGGTTGATAAACTTTTAATGAAATTACATAAAGTAATTATAAAATACTTGAATACAATAAAGTAAAAATAAAACACTTTTTTTTAGATTTTAAATTTAAAATAAAAATTACAAACATTGCTCAACCTGCCGGATAGATTGCGCCTCGTAATTTATAACACAAATGCTTCAAAATTAATGTAGATGAGTCTGAAATACGCGTCAATAACAAGTAATTTTGTTAATCGAAATATATTTTGACAAGTGCAGCTAAATCTCTTTCGCTCTGGGAAAAATCTCATGGCGGAAGTTGAAACGAATATAACTAATTGAGCGTTCATTCACGGAGAAGTTAATATTCCGTATGCGCGGCGCGATTATTTAAACGTGTAAGTAGACAGTCTTCGCGATGATTTCCGTACAAATGATGTTTCTCGTTTCCTGTGCTCACTCCGTTAAGTTATGTGAAGCGATTATTAACAACATGTATAAATAACACCATAAAAAGAAAAAAAATATTTAAAAACATAACATTTTCGTGTCGTTTTAGTTTAAGAAAAAAACGAAAGATAAAAACACGTTAAAATCATTATATTTATCATATTGGTTTATATGAACTAGACTTGATATTATTCATACATTTTTGTTGTATTTTAAACTAGTCATAGACTAATTTTACTACTTAGTTTCGATCGACACACAGAAATGTTTTTTATTTTTTATATATTATATATTTGTAAGACTAATTAAACAATATGGCTTCTTGTCTTTTTTTACAGATGAATTAAAATTTATTGACTCCTGAACTCATTATGCTAATGAGGAAGCGAGTTGAAAATATGTGCATTTCAAAGGAGCGCAAATTTCAATAACTCGCCATTCGAGAGTTAGTAACTGGTTCAGAAACAAACAGATCATCTGTTTTATGGTAAAAACGGGTATTTAGGTCTTAATTATATCTGTTGTTGCATACCCCCAAAGGCAAGAATTTTGTGCTTGGAATTTTGCAATTTAATAAATTATTACATATGAGCAGAGGAAACAGAAGACAGCATTTTATGTAAACGTACACAATCTCCATCCTCTTCCTCCAAAATGCATAAAGCCTCGATCACACAGATTATTATTAACGCAGCTATTTGAATAGTAGCGTCATGTATGACAAGGTATTCGCTGTGAGTAACTCAATTAGCAGCATATAAACATTCGCGCGATTCGATTAGAAGTTCAATTCTGATCGCGACCTAGTTGCCTGTACTCCCTGCTACGCGGCGCTGTTGTCTCATCGTCTGATATCAACAACAACTGATATTTTGGTTTGTTTTGACTATTATTTACATTGATTTTTTTTCTGTTTTGCGTTTGTTTTACTCTTCGACTAACCAAATCACACATTTCTTTTTTTATTGTGAGGCCTTTCCATTTCACTTAATAATTGTTTACTCAGCTCGGCACAATTCAAACGAATTAATCATTTCAAAAATACTGAATGAGGTTCGTGCGACATTTGTTTACAGTTCACCCGCTACTTCCTGCTCGCAGTACTGCAGTGTGACTCTACTAGCGACTAGAAGTGGCAATCACTCGCCGCAGCAACATAGCACCGTTGAAATCGTTCCATGTGGTCGACGTTTGAGCAAAAAAAAAGAAAAGTATGTACCGCACGCCACACCTTCCACAGGGGAAACGATCTTTTACTTGCGTGGCTCAACTCAAACACCGCACAGCTAAATATAACCACCACGTTGATGGGGTACATACACATACTCTACAGAGCTATACATAAACAAGCTAATATGTTTTTATTATGAACCAAAACAAATTATTAGGATGGATAGCAGATCACGTTGGGTGCTCAATAATAGTTGATGATAGGTGAATACATCATACATATGTATATATATATATATATATATATTTTTATCAAACACAGGTTAAAATTTATGATGAAATAATTTTTCAGAATTTCAGAACTATGTTGAACGTGTTGATCTTTCTGTAATAGAGAAAATATGTTCGTTTCTAAAATGGCAAAAACTCTCGAACGGTGACCTATCTATGTTGTCATAATAAAATCACTATTTTGTTCTAAGCACTACTAGAATCTAGAATAATGCAACAATTTTCAATTCGGGACGTCTGTTCCAACCATAAGCTAAAAAGACATATTTGACAAGATTTTTTTATTTACTGGTTATTTTCGGGCGAATCCGGGTAATAATTTTTAGGAGGTTGTTTTCTTTTAAATTAAACTGATTGCCTCGAAACATTTTTTTTTCAAGAAACCCATTGATTAACAGCAAGAATACGATAATGTTGTGAGGAGTAAACAAGCCAGACAGCAATCTCTACCGACTATATATTATGTAATCATAAACGTTAGGGTTCAATTTTATTGCAACATATGGACAACATTTTTAATTGATGATAATTTATTTCAAACAGTCAACTTAACTTCCAAAGTTGTTAGTTTATTTACAATAATAAAAGGGAACAATGTCATAAAAACTTGGAGATTGCTGTCCTTGCGCCTCAAATATTATCTACCCTTTAAATGAGCTAGGATTCTAACAAAGCCGTAGGTTTAACCATGTCCATCACCTTCAGATACTTGCTCCTTGTCAGGTTAACGTAGGCAGCAACCTCGACACGTCCGATCTATTTATGCATCGTAGACTTGCTTCGCTAATATCTCGTGTGGCATCCGCTCCATGCAAAGAATAAAGCGCTATGTGACCAAATTATCTGTAAGTATCGTGTCAGTGACGTAGCAGGCAACTCTCTAGCAAAATTCAAATAACAGACGGAAAAAGTAATGCAAAAATTCTAATAATGGAATTGAATTCAAATAATGGATGTTTTCACATTTAAATTAGCAAATCGACAGGCGGAAATTTAACAGCTAGTAATCCCCTTACCTTCTTTAAGACCCGTCATAGTGGAACTGAATTGAAATACTCGTTGAAAATGTTTTTTTACAGTAGGTATCTTTAGCCTTAGTATTAAACACAATCAAGCAAACATTCTGCCAGTTAATCAGTCGTTAGGACTGGGACACCCAGGGTGGCGACACAACAGTGGCACCACACACATTTGGTTTGGTGTCGAAACTGGTGGCGCCACACTGGTGTGCGGGTGGCACAAGCAGTTTGGTTTGCAAACCAAATGTATAGCGCTCTATAGAGATGCCTCACCTGGTATCCACTTGGGGTCGACACTAATTTGTGGCCACACCAGCATCGCTGCGTACCAACCAGTAAAATGTTTAGCGCTTTAGTGGAAGATACTCTCAGTATCGCCCTGGTGAAAGACCACCATTCAGAATTGAAACGTTGCTTGAAATGGCTTTTAGCCGTGTTTGGTGACCAGATCTGAATAGCCAGGTATTCCCCACCTTCCTCTTCCCCTTCTCCTTCCCCTCCCCAATACCTTCAGCCTCACAACATTCCCCAATTGGGAATGCCATAGTCTCACTGGCTCCAGACGGTTGGGAGCAGTTGGGACTCTTGTGCGGAATTCATATAAAAAAGCGCTATATGGCGATGACACCGATGTCCCGATGAAATAGGATTCTTAGTATCGCAGGCGGAAATTTAACAAATATTTTATGTTTTTGGGGATGTGGATGCCTTCACACCGGAACCTTCCAAGGGTTTTCCATATTGTTAAAGATTTTGAAACGTCACCGCATTTCTCTAAAACCCACACTTCTTACAACTCTATATGCCCTTCTAGCGTTTATCTACATCATTGTTGTCCAATCATATCTATATTCCCTTACATCAAAACGTATACTCTTATATTGTTATTAGAAGATTAAAATAAAAGAGAGTAACTGGACCGCGGGTTGCGCACGCCTGTCCTACATTGTTCGTTTATTCAAAGTCTAGATTTACAATAGAAGTTTATAAACAAGAACGGACTCACAGAACTGATAATTGTGGTGCAGTTTACACATCTGGGCAGACACTTTTATGATCCACACGTGATGAATTTTACGAAGTAGGTCAAATGCTGCATGTAATTTATCACAAGAAATTATTAATTAAATATGCGATAATAATGATAAAGATGATGTTGCATTTCGAATTCAGAATGTTTGGCTCTTACCGTCATGTCCTTTATCCACAGTACCCACCTTTTCAAACCATCACTTCTCAGTTTGAAACTATTTCAAAACTGAAGAAAGTGAAAAATCGAGTTCTTTTGTTTTGAGCGGGAGGAAGAAAAAGGATTGTCTTAGAAGCTGGTTGGTGTTGTTCGTTGTGAAAAAAATATAATTATTTCATATTCGTATTCGCTCTGGATTATTATCGAGTAACAGTTACATACTAAAACAAGTGTATTGTGATTGTTTTGTGTGCCCGAAATCCTTCAGGAGATGTTCTCGTAGTAAGGGAATTGGTTATCCTTTGCCTACCATTCCTTGTTTGTATTCTATATTCACCCAATGTAAATAAATTTCATTGTCGTTAAATTATTGTTTGCAGTCCACTTTACGAGTTAATCTGAAGCCGTATAATTGATATGCAATTTCGAATGTAAGAGAAGATTACATGTTCTAGGCGGCAGAACAAATATAATTAATTCACGCAGTCAAAGTATTTTCGGCATTAAGTGATTTAATTAGTACTCGTGCTTGACTAAATGACATTGAAATTTAAACCAAGGGAAATTAAACGGTCTTATGCCAATAGGTCAAAGAGCCTGGAGAAACAAACCGACCATCAAAAGGAGATGAATTATATTTCAGGAATAATTCTTAAAAGAGAGGAGAAATAACTAAATTTAGACGAGTGAGAAAAATGCCGACTTATTTGGAGCGCGTAATTGCGTAGGCTTGGGGATAATTCCAAAAATTTATCTAAAATTATGACCAATTACAGCTAAACCCCCTGAGGCGCTTACTGAGTTCTGCAGAAAAACCCACTCAAAGATAGGAATAAAAGCAATTGTGTTTATCGCATTAATTTTTTTTTTCAATACTCTATAACAGACAGAAAACACCCATAACAAGTGGAAAAATATTTCAAAGGTAGAAAAATGATTGCGTTTTGTCCGTATGGCTTTTTTATAATATTTTGCATAGTTATTTTACTAAATTAGTTCATAAAGAATCTGTATATAGTCAAGTGTGTTCATTATTAAATATTATGCAACGCTTTTCAAACAAGCACATGTCATTCCCAAACCAGGCAAAGATCCCATTCTAGCTCAAATTCACAGACAGATTAGTCTTCTGCCGTGCACCGGCAAAGTCCTGGAAAAAGTAATATTATCGCGATAAAAGTTAATAGTTCAGGAAAATGAAATAACTCCTGATTTTCAACGTGGCTTTCGAGAGGACCACTGTACGCTACATCAGCTTCTACGCGTTGTAGAACATAACCCAAGGCTTCAACTCGACGTCAGCAAAGCTTTCGATAAAGTATGAAACAACGGCCTACTTTATAACATGGACCAATTTGATATACCACGTCCATTGATTCAACTCATTGCCAGTTACCTACTAAATCGTTCTTTCCGTATAAAATTAGACTGCATTCTCATCGATAAGGCTTCTAACAGCTGGTGTCCCCCAAGGTTCAATATTAGCCCCATGTTTAATTTATACACCAGCGACATCCCTAGACCAATAGATCATAACATTAAAATATGGAAATTTGCAGATGATACAAATATCATTCCAAGCTCTACAGAAGTCACAGCCACTCGTCGATTCCAACCTCAAGTTATCTATCATCTTGGAGGAATATTATAAATCCACAAAACGCGCCATAAGTTCTCTCTACCCCACGCTTGGTAAGAATAGTAAATTATCCACAGACAATAAAATACTTCTATACAAAACCATTATCAGAACCATATTTTCATACGCTGCACCTATTCGGGGAAACGCAGCAAAAACATAGATAAAACCCTTACAAACCCAGAAAAACAAGGTCATTCGACTAATATTGAATGCTCCTTCGCGGATCAGGCTTAACACTCTACACAAAGCCACTAATGTTCCTATGATAAAGGAACTAATTAAATCACTTTCTGAACCATTTATGTCGGATTACCCGGCCACGAAAACCCATCGATAAATTCGCTATCAAGCTATGATGCAAATTCTATATTTAAATATAAAAGACCAAAAATGGTCCTCCGAACGAAGTAACTCGTGCGGCATCTCTGCACTTAGTTTTTAGCATATTTTTCCCATTCCTATAATTTTAATAAAACATCCAAAACTTAAAGCTTTAAAAAAATCCTTTAATTACATTAGAACAAGATTTTTTTTAATAATAGTTATTCTGAATTTAAATTAGACCAAAGACCAAAAATTAAATATTACACCAAAGATCTATTAATTAATTAATGCTTTTGGTGATTTAAATATTTTTTATTAAACAAAAACCGAATGCCCCGACCGTTTGCGCATTATCTAAAATGTTTTGCATAAGTTCTAGAGATTTTATGCTAAGTATTTCATACACATAGTTATGCACAACCGGGCTCATAACTCTGTTAAAGTTTTATGTTGACCAGCGTAGTTCTGCAGAACGACGCAAAATTGTTATTCTGCCTGAGCTTCTATTACAAACAGCATAAACAAACATTTATCTTCAAAATAACTTAAGAGGTTAACCACGACAAATTCAAACAAACCAAAAACAGAAATAATCTTAGCGGACCGTCTTGTTCCATAGGAAAGTTTCCAAGCTTCATCTGACAGAATTTCAATGTATAAAATGCTTTATTGAGAATGAATGATTCTGAAAATACTCTTCCGAACAGCCAGATAGAAATACCATCAAAACAGTTGCTTGCATTTCATCTTTACTAATTATGGGTACCATTCTCCACTGTCCAGAATGTCGAGATTGACAGAATTTTTGGAACCAGTGTTAATGACTTTTGTAGGGCTTTAGGAAATTAAAACTCTAAGATTTTCATTTAGAACGTCTAAAACCATGTTCAGGCTTTGACTTGAATGTTCTCTCAAAGGTATATTTTTGTCCTCTTTTTGTCATTGCTTCATTCTTGTATTATGTATGTGGTGTTCTTTTTCTGCAGCTCTTGTTTATTTCATTTCGTGCTATGTATTTTGTGTAATTGGACATTGGTCCGTAAATAAATAAATAAATCTCGACTCTTATTGGGAGTAACGTATCGGCTTTTTTTAAATTCTGTATGAGTATAGAACGAGTAAGCCAATCAATATAATTAGTGAGAAATAAACCTGATATAAGCAAGCAATTTAGGAAGTGATTCCACATCGCGCAAGGTGAGTGAGCTCACACATGTCTAATACCCACCAAAATGTCGAACAGAATACTCTGTTATTTGGAGAAAACGTGGAACATACTTAGTTTATCTCCAAAACAACTTCACGCCCGTCAAATTAAACACGTTTTAAGGCAGTTTGATAATGTTGTAGAAAGACGAAAATGTTGCTATGCTTAGTAATAGAACATAAGAAACCGATTTGGAAAACAAAATTGAGTTCTAGACAGTAAAAACATAAACTGAAAATATTTGAGGAGAGCACGTTTTTTTCAGATTTGTAGTGGTAGAGTTCATAATATTCGATAGTACCTATGTTGATTATGCAAATTCAATTGGCGTTGTAATTATTTTATTTATATTTGGATTTAAGAGATAAACTGATGTTCGTCAATCCAGGTGAATAAATAATTTTGATTGACTCATCTTTATTTATTTATAACAGATAGGGGTTAAAATAATAAAAAATAGATAGAATAAAAATAAGTAATTACAAAAAAAAGCAAACAAAAAAACAATATAAAATAAATTTTTAAGTGAAAACAAAAGATTCAAGGAAGTTCTGGGGGCAATCGCTAAATATGTCCGGAATCTTGCCACTACAGTGGATGTTGGATAATCGACACATTCGCACAAGAGAATATAGAAAGTTTCAGTGTTTCTTAGTAGACGTTGATTGATATTGAATTTGATTGTGGCCAAAAGGGAAGATTCTCCATGGTTATTTATAATTTTAAAAAGAAAATTGAATTCATTGTTATCATTACGTTCATTTAACGTTTCTAATTAAAATATTCTAGGCGTTTCTTACAGTCGGTAAGCAGTGTGGACAAGACAAGGCTTTACTAAGGGTAAGGATGACTAACTGGGAGAAATATTTCCATTATTGGTGTGTCTAATATTATTGAAATGACGACGGTATATTCTTTCATTCACACCATTGTAAATCCCCAATAACAATGCTCCCACAATAAATTCTAACGAACAGCTTCGTCCATATAGTCCACACAACGCACAATACACATTTTCAACAAGGAAATAAATAAGCCGTCAAAAGGGCAAAATAAAGTGTATGAAATCATTTGTGACTATAATAACAAAATATTCGGACATTTCTATTAGTGTTCAACTATTGCCTGATACTTGTTCGCATATATCTAGCTCACGCGTCGCACGTCTTTAGGAGTCTGGACTAAGCTAGTGAGAGAACTTGAAATAGAATTTCGACACGTAAAATAAAACGTTTCTCCAGGGTTTCCAAAAGCGAAAGCAAATAATTTTAAAATGCCAGATTACATGATGCAAGCAATAGACAACCTTACTGCTTACAACACATGAACATACAAACATTTGCCAATGGCAATTGCATCAATCTTCTTAGCTTCTTAGCAGATGAATCAATTATTGTTGAAAACCGTGACACTAGTATTTATCGTAACGCTAAAGGGATTTTTTATT
Source organism: Halesus radiatus (assembly GCA_022606495.2). Classification (NCBI taxonomy): domain Eukaryota; kingdom Metazoa; phylum Arthropoda; class Insecta; order Trichoptera; family Limnephilidae; genus Halesus; species Halesus radiatus. Next base: position 60,177 of record JAHDVE020004530.1, read on the forward strand.
GTTGTTAAACCTTGTTATTAAATTTCGAAAATCAATTAAAATTCAATTAAATCATTGACATAGTATAATTCTTTACTGTCGTGTTCCTAACCTTACCTAACAGTTTACTACAAGTGTTAAAGTCCAACCGAATACAAACCTGTACTTATTTGGTCATATGTTCAGCGTGGAAACGTACTACAGACTGACATTTTATAGTAGAAAAAAATGAGGGCGCTGCGATTGTTTAAAACTTAAAAAATTTAATTTAACACCGAGATTGTTATAAGTTTAAAAAAACGCAATGGTCCAGGTGCATGTCTTTGACTTTCACCAAATGGTCTCCAGAAATTAGTAGCATTTTCTGAAAGGAGATGAATCTACATCACATTTTAAGACAATGACACGGAAATTTTTAGTATTTCTGCAGTATATATATCGAAATAACCATGTATCAGATGTTAGATAAATAAAAATAAAAACAATACCAAATTCACAGATCAAAAACATAAATTTTAAAAACGTAAAAAGCGAATTATGATGTTTTGCATTGTTTATTTAAAACGAACTGTCAAATTCAAAAGTGAAACATTCGAATACGAGAAACAAGAGCAGCTTAGTATTGCCATAATTAAAAAAAACATTTCAACTTTATTAAATGTCTATATTTTATTGCCATCATATACATCGGATTTCAAAACTCTCCCACTATACCAGAATCCAATTAAAAAAACTTCTAAATTTGGTCTCTCATTTGAAATAGGTCTTTTGAGTGAGTAACCAAGGCGATATTGTCTATATACGGTCCCACGCCCATGGAGGGCCTAGTTGCCACGGAAATAGGTAAGTAAACGATCCAAGAGATAATGCATAAAGGTTAAATAAACTCGCAGCAAAGCTTGTGCGTGCAAAGGCGAAAGCTGCACAAGTTCCACTGATAATTCTTTGGCAGCAGGAATGGTTAGACTTGAGGCACGTACGCAAATGGAGCAAGTAAGATTTATCTGCAGAATTATCTGAGATAATCGTTATTAAATAATATTGAATAGGTAAGCATATATTGTTAATTAAATGTATCATATCCCTGAATTGATATATTTGATTTATTTTCATGTTCCTGGTAGGACGGTTACCATTCAGTACCTACCATTTTATTGTGAAGATTCTACTTCAGCGTCACAATATAACACTCCTTTACGGCGGATTCAACATCTGGCGAACAAATACTTCGACGTTGTTGATATATTTGGTACATCAATATTAAAGTATAAGAATGCATTGGTACGGTTTTTTTATCTAGTAGAGCTATGTTATTTGAAACTATTTAACTTTGGAGAAAAGTGTCCAATTATGTTGTTTACTTGTATATTATCTATTATATATGTTCGATCAAAATTCCCCGATAACATCACTTCCAAAATTATTAGAATTACCCTCAACTTCCTTAAATAAAAATAACCCGGTTACTATGCGTAAACAGCCTATTAAATGCCCCACCCCTACCCCCACCCCTTTATCTACACGCGTTCTGCGTCCTAGACTATTAAAATGATTTGCAACCACTTAGGTTTTGACTTTTGGATTGAACGGACACGCTCAAGCGATCAGTTCAAAACAAAACTCAAGACATAAGGCCTCTGAAGATGGACAATGTGATTTGTCCGAAACGTCAGGAGTTAAAAAGTCCTTCTAAGGACTACATTACGCGGGTAAACCGAGAAAATTATTCTACATCTATTATATATATATATATATATATATACACATTTTAAATATTATTTGTAAATGTCAGTGTAAAAGCCTGTAATGATTAAAAATTACTTTGTAATCAATAATTTTTTTTTATATAATTACTATTAATATTTATGATTGTTTTGATATGTGGTGCAAGGATATTGTAATAATATTATGATTTTAATGTTCATGTTAGCAGATTTGTAAATAAAGTTTTAAGTGGCCAGCGTTACAACAAAACGACTTGCAAAGGATACATACCTATGAGGCGAATGAATTTGAGCTTTTTTAAACAATCTGTTATTGCTAATAGATTAAGGGCGAGAGGGACGTCAGAGCGGAATTATTTTTTATTTCGAAATAATGATAGTATTATTACGCAATACGATAAACATAATGTTTTTAAAGAGAAAAATATTTATTAAATATTTCATAAATTTACATAGGCTTAGCATTTATCAAAATCTAATCAGAAATATAACTTTTTCTGTCCGTCCTATTGTATGTTTTAAAAAATATTTAAAGTATGAATATGATTTTTAAAGTGGACAAAAATATTTTTAATCCTTCCTCGTTACGTTTTTGTAAATAAACTTAACGAAAGATTTATAATCCGCATTATTTTTTTTTAAACTTTAAAGTTACGTAGGTTTATGAAAAATTTAAACTACACACTGCTCTTTTTTTTAATTTATCTCATCGACATGTTAAAGAAAAACCTTCACAGCATTTTTTAAGGATATTCAACTTTTTAAATGTTTTTGTAATACATGCATGGAACGGTCAGAAATGTGTAATATTTATGATTTTATTTTGATAAATGCCAAGCCCATGCAAATTTAAAAAAAAACGTAATAAATATTTTTCTCTTTAAAAACACCATGATTATCGTATTGCACAAAAATGTTATCATTATTTTGAATTTATAAATAATAACTATCCGACGTCCCTCTCCCCGTTAATCATATATATCCAGGGTTGGTGATATCGTGATATATGCTATTAGGGATTTCCATCTTAGTTGCTTTAATGTCCATTGATGGGACTTAGTTATGCATAATTGAATAGCTGATGTGTTCTCGGATTTGGTCGGGGTTATGAATGGTTTGGAGTGAATTTTTAAGGTTGGTTAGGCTAAACGAAACGTGATACGCTTTCACAGATGGCGCTAATTCAAATATAAAAAAACAGTTTTAGCACATAATGCTTTTAAATATTGAGATGAATTGTTTATTGGCGGGTGTACGTACATACAGCATATGAAATGGAATAAGTTGTCGTTGTAAATTTAAAGCTCAAGTCCTTCAAAAAATTGGACACCTTATGAATACTTGCTCCAAGTATTCATAAGTTGTGCACAAACTTTTTAATTTTTTTTTATTTTAAATAAAATTAACCATGAACATATTGTTTGGAACTTACATCATAGAACAAAATAGCAGCGGGATGTTCAAACTCTTAGACCGAGCTCGAAATTTGAACGTTTGTAACTGAAGTCGAATGTTCCAATTTTGTTCCCAGTACGTTTCGTTTTTTTTTGATCCGTCAGGTGACATCGGGGGTAAAAATTGTTACTGTTAAAAAACAACATTTTACTGTCCTCAATTCGACCCCCTAACCCATTCCAACGCTGAGATAATGTGTAGTAATGAAACAAACATACATACGAGTATACTCGAAATTTGTATATTAGATAATCAATGTTATTTTATCCCTGACCCAGATATCATAAATACCCTTGATGTTTCAAATGTACCAATCTAAATATGTAGTTGGTTTAGTAAAAAAATAATCTTGAAGTAGAAAAAGGGATGCTCAATCCTAGTAAGAAAAATATAATATCCAGTGTTGTGTCATAAAATTATACCCATGATGTTGTATTAATAGTGTTACGTATAATAATAACTTTGTTTGTTGGAAGTTTTTCAATTCATTATGCGATTCTGATCAAGGTTAACCACTGAAACTCATTTATATATTCATATTGTAGAGATCAGTTAGTAGCGCATCGTTTAACCGACATATCAATTCTTGTTGGCAATAATGACTAAACTATATAATCTCTCACGTGATTAGTCCACAAATGGGTAGAAACTTAAATAAATCGTAATCCGACTAAGTTGGTCGTAAGAGAAGTGCATTATAGCAAAACCTTATCATGTTGCCATTTTTGGGTCAAAATAAACTCAAGTCAAAAAGAAATTGTAACCGTCTAATTAAGGTATATTCACATCTACAGGCACCGCGCAGTGCAGAACAGTACGGCACAGACGCGAGTACGACTGTCAACTGAATTGTTAACTGAGCGTTAGCGTCCGCCACAACACGTTTGAAGATTTTATAATCCTGTTCCAATGTTTATTATTTTATAACCTAAATTCCCTGACCAATTAAATTCATTTATCGTTATCGATCTTCTCGGTTTTGACAATATCTGCTTGTAATGACTCCAACTGATAAAGACGGCGGTGCTAACAGTATTTGTTCATACTAACTGCGCAGGCGCGACAACCAGCAACGTCAAAATATTATAGCCGACAATCTCGGCCGGTGCTGACCCGTGCATGTGCGGATACGTTACGCTTACAAACGCTGTAATATGAATGTATTCATAGATAATGTAAGCAACTAATGTTGTCGTGTCTTTACTGCACCGTTCTGTACTGCGCGATGCTGGTAAATGTGAATAGACCATTATTTTTACTTTTGTTAGGTTTTACCACACTACGACACATAATATGACTAGTTTAGTCGTTAACCTAAATTCGAAAATAGAATAAGTAGTAAAATAGTTACAAGTACTAAAAATAACAAAATTCATATATACATGAAAGAGGAATAACGGTAAAAGGTTAAAATTAATAATCTAACTAAACGAAAAAAATATTGAAGGCGATTTTAAAATAGGTAAGTAAAAAATAAACAATAAATGCAAATACACAACGTGTCACCATATTCCATGTGTGTGTGGGTGGTATACCTACGTCAGGTAATAAAGCTATCGGTTAAAGTCCTACTGCCTACTTTACTTTGCATAATAAGCAGAATAGTTAGTTCATTATACAATCATGACCATCAAGTAACTACTGAATATTGAACCCAAAGAGATCAACCTTGAGCACCACTCAGCAGCCGCCGAACAATGGTAAACCATGAACTTAGAAGGGGGAACCTCATCCGTAAAGGTTGGCAATAGACTTGGAAGTATGAACTACTTGCCGCGGCATAGAGGAGAGCGGCAAAAGTGTAGAATAATTGAGTGGCAAGAGTTGTGCAAATTTAATATGTACCCATGTTGTATGTTAGAACAGCATTAGATCAAGATCCCAGTCTTCAGAGAGGTTAGTCTTAATCTTACAAGACGCGGAGGGGAATCTCCGGATGAATGTACGTTCAGCTACATTAAATAATTATTATTATGCATGTACGAATAAATAGGTTCCATTTTCGACTCAAGGTTACGTTAAATAGAAGATATTCTACTCAAATAAATACGAGTATAAGACGAAGATATTTTCTGCAAAAGGGAGATTGAAAAGTCTTAACCCTTTCTCACCCAATTTAATTTCTAAAAAAAAAAAATTTACTTTGGATTGTGTGTAGTGGAATTATTAGCAAATTTTTGGTATATAATTTTTTTTTTTTTACTTATGTTTAGGAAATATTCAATGTCATTTTAAAATGACTGTGGCTCTGACTGGTAAATAATTAATTAGTATGTAGACAAATGAAATATTTTTATTACCTTATAAACTATTTTTATTTACATATACATTGAGAAACTTTGGGACGATAAAAACATATATAATATATACTTTTTGTTTAGAATTTGCTTGTAATATGTAAGAATGTACCATTATTCTTTAAATAAAAATAATAAAACAAATGAAATAACAATAAATACATTGTGTGTTTTACGGTAGTAGAGAAGTCGAATCACAGAAATCCAAAAAGAGCGAACATCGGTTTTTGTTTATGATATAAAGTGTGTACGCAGCGCATCCAACCCAACCAAAAAAAAATAGTGTTGCTAGGGAAAGATCAGTAAATCATTTCAAAAAAGTCGCAAATGAATAGGGTTAGTACTTACTTTGTAAATAATTCTCAAAGTTCGTGTAATTTTAAAATTACTCTGGGTGAGAAAGGGTTAAGCCTCGAGGACATATTATTCGTATTACCAGCTTTCATTCCACTTTACATATAAATGTATTTTTCTTCTTAAAACCAATCCGATTAGTATACACGTTTCAATAGAACACGATATCAGGTATCAATTTTATTTAAATAATGTCATTGGCTATTTAATTCAGAGCGGAATATAACAAGAAGTTCTCTGGGGATACTGCGATGTATTTTAATTTTTAAAAACAGATTTTGTTGATGTGTGTAACGAGTTGATGAAAAGAAAGCAAAGTACGTCCCATTGGAAAAACATATCAAAGACGAAGATTACGATCATCGATCGAAACTAAATAGTTGCATAGTGAAATTAGTGCCGGATCTAGAAAATATATGAGAAGTAAAAGAAGCTACATTTGATTTATTTATTTATAAAATTAGAATTAACATAAAATAATTACAAATAAATAAATTAAAAAATAATAAATGCCAACCATCCAATAGCGGCAACGTGTAAAATAAATAAACAATTACATACTAAATAAAATAATTTAAAAAAAAAAAACAAGAGAAAACAATCTTTGGGTTAAGTGAAAATAAGAGCTTCGTGAAATTTAGTAAAGTTATGGAACAGAAATTACTAAGAGTGTCCAAGTCCATGTCCAAGAGAAAAAAAAGGTCGGACATTTCGTAGTCAGAATATCCTTTTGACGTCAGAGTTAAAAATATACCTGGTCGTAATTTAGTGGACAACTCAGAGCAGAAAAGCATCCATTTTGTAAGAGCTGAAAGTCGAAGACAACTTCTTCGTTGATGGACTCGATTAATTAACTATTACTTCGGAAACCTAGCGAGAAGAGGAACGCAAAGGAAGAGGGATGTCTCGAACTCGCTGGACGGACCCCAGCTGAAGACCGCAACAATTATATCAGTGGTGTCCGCTATCCGAGCCGCTGGATGCGAAGAGAAATGGTGGAACCTCGTCACTACAGTGAACGCGTCATGATGATCACATCGAGACAACGAAACACAACATTATGTTTTGGTGCAACAACACAATAATTACTAAATATTGTGTATCAAAATGATAATGCAGGTAAACCAATAAAATAATTATGTTTACATTATGATTCTACGAGCAAGAAAGTACATTCACATCATATGTAAATAATGTATTCTGAAATTCAATAGCTAATGTGAATCAGTAGGTTGATAAATACGAGTACGCTGGCACTTTGGAACCGCGATGATAAATGACAAAATGTACTCATGCGTGTAGGTAATTGCTAACAATGTGTTTTTGTCAGTCAATTTTTCGTAAGCACGTTATTATTTGATAGTGTGTACAGTAGCTATGTAAATATTATATTATGCTACAGCGTTCAGAAGACACAAACAAAAAAAATCCAGTCAATATCGTCAGGAAAATGTTAAAATGTCATAATTGGGATGGTTTTGCGCTTAAAGAAATGAGACTTCGATACGAAAGCACTTAAAAATTCTATTAGTGAAGTACAATGTTAGCTGCTTCCTCCTTGCCTTGCTGCCTTCGGTCGAGGCTTGCCGCCTCGATCGAGTTAATTATACGAATCAAATGATGCAATTTTAAAGGAGAATATGACATTAAAGCGTGGAAAAGAGGACCGGAATAATTTCAACACAGTAATTAGCATTCGGAATAATGGAAATCATTTTAACGACGAACATATGTGACGAAAATTGTGGTGACGATTATAAATAATTACATGTACGTGAATAACGTACAACTGCGTCCCACGAGCGGGACTATGTCAAGACTATGCGAGGCTGGATGGAGTAGAGAAGGGAAGGAGATGAGGAAGAGGTAGGTTGGGACGTATCTGAATATTCAAATCTAGAGATCAAACATGGCTAAAGCCAATTCAATTAACGTTTCGATCCTGAATGGCGGTCTTTCATCAGAGCAACGCCGAGAGTATCTGCCATTCTGTATGGTCTCGAAATAACCGCGTGAAATCAACCGCCTAAGACAGTTTCTAGATAAACAACGTACCACGTAACGCATAAAACAACTCTCAACGATGCATAACATTTGCATGTAAATCAACCGGAGATGAGTAAATACATAAAGAATGAGTACGGATATCAGATCTAAGAAATCGAATCAAATGCCCACACCAATAGAAACACGTTCTGGTGACAGTGTACTCGTCGCGGAGAAAACAGGTTTGATAGCATGTGGTTCTGCATCTACCGCCCCGAAGGAGAATCCAGCCAACCGGTGTAAACCATCTATCACCTCTTTGTTGTTTCGGCTCCTTCGCAGTGACGCGCAATGATCATTAATCATTACATGTGTTACGACTAAACGAAACGCAATACGCACTCACAGATGGCGCTAAAGTAAATATTCTAGAAAGAAAAAAAAATTAAATGAATTGTTTGTTAGCGGGTGTACACACGGAAAATGAAATGGAATAATTTTTTACTGTAGATTTAAAGCTCAAAAAACTTATATTCAATATATTATTGTAAAACCAACATAGTGTTTTTAAAGTTTCTTTAAGGATTCATTTTATATTCCGTGTGCCACATATCGCCAACAAACAATTCATCACAATATTTAAAAGCATTGACTGCTAAAAGGGTTTTTTTATATTTGAATTAGCGTCATCTGTGAGCACGTTTCTTTTTAACCTTTCTCTTCTGTTACATCGTGTCGTTTATAAGAGCAGAGCATACAACGGAGCTATCAGCGGTATGTCTATACTAAATACGGTAAGGTAGGTAACCATAGGACGCACAATAAGAGTTGAGGTGACCAACACATACTGATTGTATGTATTGGTGCATATCTATACACTTTCGACAGAAAAGAGGCAACAAGTGTATACGTTGATCGAATTTGAATATTCGAAAAGCTTTATAGTGCGTTCTTTTAATCATTGATTTTTTTTAGATATCTAATAACAAATCTGAAATATGCTGTATGAAAGCAATACACCTGTATGAGTACTGTGTTCACGTAGGTAATCGGACAATACGGCACAGTGATAAATCCGCACACTTTTGAAAAATGATTCACTAAAAATAATGAAAACAAAAAAACTTGGTTAACCAGGTTAGATTAGATTAAGTTTTAGGTTAGTTTAAGGCTATCTTAAAAAAACGGATTGCAATCTTTGGAGCACAGATGACAGATGGGAATGCTGTTCCTGTTCTACCAGTATTTCAACGGAAGATGCTCTGAGGAACTAGCGTCATTGATCCCTTCGGCACCGGTGCACAGTCGGGAAACAGGCCAAATGCGCACCCAACATTTGTGAACGGTTGACATTTGCCACAGGAAAACGTGTCGCTTCTATGACTCGTTATTGTGTTCAATAGCTCGGCTGTGGAATGATTTGCCGGCCTCTGTGTTTCCTCTTGTTTTTTTTTTGTATTTATGAATGTAAATTAGTATTGTTTTAGAGTATAATTGTTTTATTGACATAACGTCAGTGCTAGTTCATACAGGGACTTTAAGTATAATTTTCATGACGGCTCTCCGTGTTCTAATGAGAAAATTAAGAATATAATCATTAGCACTGTCCCATCCGATAATACCATATTCTAATAGTGACTGGCAGAGAGTCATAATAATAATAATAATATTCGGATGATTTTTATAGCGCCGTTTTTGTGAAAAATCACCTCAAGGGCGCTTTACAAATCTTACTTCCTATTCTTACATTATTCCTATATTAAATCTATGACATTTTTGTTTTTTGGACACTATCATTACACATTATTTATATAAAGGATGCAGTTAAATTATCAAAACGAAATACGGCTTGGTCTAAGTTTTCATACATGTTTAATTGAAAAAAAAAATAATAGAAGCTATCTGTATTTATTCCTTACGATATATTGCAAGACGCTAATACGAATGATAGGAGTTATGTGAAGTTGGGCGGCGGGTGAGGACGGGGGCCGGGGGTACTGATCCTATCTTCCAATCTTCTTTGTCTTTGTTGGTGACTCCCCTGGGCTGCGTGACGGGACGCTCGGTGTTGGTTTGCCCATACGCCAGGTGGCGCTCGTCGGCCGGCTTCAGGATCTGGAAAGACCACATCAGCGTGTCGTCTATTTCTCGCCCCAGCCGGTGGTATCCTTGTGGGGGGCGGACCACAGCAGGCCGCGGAGCAGCCTTCTCGGGCACGTCCGTGGGCCGCATGATGCACCGGATCTGCTCTGTGAACTGGAGGTCAGAACTCAGGTCGCTGTGACAGCAGAAGATCTTCTCGTCAAATGTTTTTATTTCCTATTGCGCCTTTCTCGGTAGCCACGAAATCTAATTTTGCGGATTGCAGTTGTGGTACAGTGTTCAAGGTTATACAGCGATATCTTTGCAGCTTATTAAAGGCTCCAAAATAGCACATTCACCATTAAGTTTGAGTTGTCTAGCTCGTATACGATATTGTTTACAATCACCACAGTTCAAAGAATAACATTGTAAATCATTCACTTTGGGACACTTTTAACAAGCAAAAAGGTCTTTTAATAAGCACATGTGTCGAACGCTTCGACCGACCGATGCTTTTGGGTTAGCTTAGAACAACGTGACAGATTTGAAGTTAAAATATTTGGGTTTTTATTTGATTTTTTATTATAAACTTGATTTAAGCCCGAAACGGCCACACTAAAATTATATGATTTTTATAAATGTAACCTATAAATTATTGCGGTTATTTTACGCTACTTTAACACCGGAAAAATTAAGAACTAAGCAATATTTCCCAGATAAACTGGAGCGCTTATAAAAAGCTGCCGGCTGCTGCGAGAGCGCCAAAATACTGTAGATCATGTAAATCATGTAGATCTTAATCAAATATTTTGTACTGAGGACATTCCTGATTGTTTAAAAAACGTAAGTTAATTTTTTTAAATTTTGTTATTTAAATAAATGCGGTCACCCCACTTTAAATTGCGATCAATTTTTACGGCTAGATACGTTATGTGGTTAACATTTTCCAATTACTTTATATTACTTTTTTAAAGGATGTACTGATTTACCACCGACCCGAATTGTCATGAAACACTCATTGCATCACCCAGTTGTTAAATTAAATTCATGTGGCGAAAACACAGAGTAGGTGTTTCATTTTTCTCTATGTCTCCACAAATAATAAAACGTCAATATTAGTGTAGTAGCCGATGTATGTTGTGTTTCGCTTCACATGTCCGCTTTGCCCCCAAAAGCAAACAGTCAAATAACTCGATCTGTCTGGAAAAATTCCTCCATGCTTCAAATGTCGCTGTTTCTCAAAATCACCGCGTGAGAACTGATTCCCCCGGCAAATCCCAAACACGCTCTTCGAATAACAGTATCTCTGCAAATAAAACCTAAGAACCCCAAGACCAATAAACTAGAATAAACTAGACTAAGAATACATGAGAATTTAATCATATTCTTCAACATTTTAGAGAAGACGAAGAAAATAACAAATTAAACGTATCGAAAAAAGGGTACTCCTTTTAAAATTGCTCCGATTACTCCTATGATGGAATTGAACAAACCGTAAACATATATTCATTAGAAAGGCGTAGGAATGACTTTTATAGGATTCGCATTTTCAAAATAATGACAATAACTTAAATTGTATTATTGACTCGCCTTCTTTGTTGCAACTCGTCCAGTTCAACATTCCTTGCCGTAGACTCGGAAACGATAAATTGCTTTTTTTCCTCAATCAATACGGTACCAATTGGACGTAGTTATGCAGAAAGCATCCAACCGACAATTTGCGCCCCTGTATGTACAGAGGACATACAGGCGAACTATATCGCTACCCGGTTGGGCAACGTTTTGTTAATGCGAGCCATTGAAGAGGCCCGGATTAAATGTATGGGAGGAAAGATAGATGCCGGTAGCTCGTTCCACATAGGAGCAAATTTATACAAAAACGAGTCGGCGAAACGACCCATTCTTGTGAAGCCAACATCAAATGCACGGATGTTCCGCTAGTGTCCGTCGAGTTTCACGCACATGTGCCGGCGCGGGGGGGATAAATGCATCCCGTTCCAGGCAACTCGCATTGGACCACAAAGTATTAGTATTTACTCTTCGAAAAGTAAATCTGCTAATGATCAACTCGTCCTTTTTATAATTATGCGGTATTTATGGCAACTCTCTTTTTTTCCCGTGGCCGTGGTAATATATTTTAAACTAACCGAAGTCGTCAATAAGTAAAATAACAAATGAGAAAATGGTATGACTTGTTTACAAAAGCCGAATATTTTATTGGAGCATTTAGTTTGACCCTTTTACAAATGTTTTAAATTTGCTTACCGTAATAAAAATCATGTGAAAGAAACGTGGACGGCTGCGCTTTAGCCGATCACTAAAACTGTCAATGTATTATATAATTGAATAAGTAAAATACAACAAAAAAACGCTTATCTGTGGAATGCAATGCGATTATTCTCTTTACCACTTCTATTTTTACAACGTTTGAATGCGCAGGAAACCATAATTGTTGTTTTATTCCTTAAAATCTTAGAACGATCGCTCGCCGCCAGTCAATACACGAATTACGACGTCATGTATTCGATAAATGCGTGAATCCGCCTGGTGCCAAATATAGGTTGTCACGTTATTAACTCCAGATTGAAATAATAATAATAATAAATGGATTATTTTTAAAGCGCCGTTTTCGTGAGAAAATCACCTGAAAGGCGCTTTACAACATAATTTATCTAACCTATACCTTATCACTTAGACTTATATCTATTAATTTACGGTAGGCAAATTTAGGTATTATGGCACGTCCATTCATTCGGACGTCAGTGGCCAGCCCTATGCAAGACGACCAGTTTCTTGGAAGCCAGTTTTACTCGGGGTTCTATAGAGCCCCGAACTTGAGTTGGTCTGAAATATTTACCGTGAGACTTTCCTAAGGATAAACACGAGATTTTTATATGCTAAAAATATCAAAACTACAAATGCAATAATTTTTTTATAGTGCTTCTACCTTACCAAATATATACATTCAGTGATTAAGTTTAACTGCGTCAATATGGTTGGTAGAAATCATCCATGTGGGGTCAACGTATTTTGCGTTTTCAATGTGTTTTAATTTTACGCAACTTTTGTTTATTTCGAAGACATCCGAGTGAGTTGAACGTTTTCTGCATCAAAATGAATGTTTAAAAGTATCAATATAATGATTCATAGTTAACGTCCAAAACACTTGAAAGGTTTGTATTATTTAGTTTAAGGTCACTTAAAGCACTTTTTTATATTATCTTGATTTTCTATGCATATGTACACCAATATCTGTCAAAGTAGCGTCACGGTTACTGTTCATAAACGTCTAAATAAAATAAAAAAACTAAATAAAAAAAATGTATATATATATATATATATTTACCTTGCACACCATTTCATTAGAAGACATCCAACCGAAATAGAACAAAAGGTGTGATGAATGTGCCTCGCCTACCATTTCATCGAAGACATCTATCTAACAGACAAGAACAAATCACTACTATCTCTTTGACATTTCAACATTTTGTAGAAAACATTCAAACAGTAAAATGTTCGAAAAATAGATTTTTTTAATACTTTCATAGATGATAAATTATTTATAATACATTTTTAACACGATCATATATGGTTTTACCACACATTCGTCTCAGAGATCTCATTTCTACAGCAGTCTACTTTCATCCTTCCTCTGCCAGTTCCATGCCTCACTGCCATATTTCAGGGTTGGTATCAGCACTCCATTGTGGGCTGCTAGTTTCGCTTCTTCGGACAACTTTTTGTTTGCGCCAACCGCGTTCAGTCCTCCGTTAATGGAGTTTCCTGCATTCACCCTTCTTTCAATATCCCTATCAGTCTTTCCATCTCTCGTAAACATACTTCCCAAATGCACAAACCCATCGACCTGCTCCAAGTATTCATCATTTACAAGTATATTGCACACTGTTTTCCTACTCTCCCTTTCAAACCCCATGACTTTGGACTTACTTACACATTCATCATTAGCTCATTCTTCATACAAACTTCGTTCATCCTAGATACGAGAGACTGTAGATCATCCATACTGTTAGCAATCAGCACCGCATCATCAGCATACAACAGGCAACATACTTGCAGACTACTCATTTTCGCGCCCACCTCTTTCAATTCTTGTATACAATTATCCATGTATACATTGAATAACCACGGTGACATTACGCAGCCTTGCTTAACACCTTTTGTGATGTCAAACCACCCCATAAAATCACCGTTTGCCCTAACACATGCAACGCTTCCCTCGTACAGAGACGCGATTGCCTATATAAGATTTGTATTCCATACTTAGACAACACCTTCCATTTTTTTTCTGTCAACTCGGTCGTATGCTTTTTGTAGATCTACAGAGGCACAGAAAAGTTTCTAGTTTTTTGCCAGAAACTTCTCTGTGAGCACACGCAACGAGAAAATCTGGTCCATGCACCCCCTTCCATTCATAAATGCACCTTGCACATCCCATATTTTATCCTTTGTTTTCATTTGTACCCTTTCAATCAATATCCTACCGTACAGCTTTCCAACTCAGTGAGGAAGTTCTAGGAAGGAAAAGGCATGAGGGGTGGGAAATAATCTAGGGGTAAGTGTGCCCAGGAAAGACAGATGTATGAATTCATTTCTCTCTACGGTGCAAGTATATAGTTATATATTTAATCATACATACATTTATATCTAGAGTTTTTGCAGTATGTTCTGAGGAAATAACAATATAGATTGTAATAGAAAATAAGATAAAATACTTTTTCTTGTATTTTTTCGGCATTCACTATATAGCAAATTCCAGACATTTTGTTTGTAAGTTTTATTTATTATGTACTTTTGTTATTTTTGATTTATTAAAAGTACATAATAAATAAAACTTACAAACAAAAAGATAAAATACAATAGCAATAATCATTTAAAAATGAATAATAACTATTAATGGGAGGTAGATACGTACCCCCAAATTGAAATTCGGAGTACGTAAAGTTGTTTATGGCCGGTTTAACTATTATTTATTTATTTATTAACGCCCCGATGAGCTTTTACATATTTTAACATTTAAATGATTCCGTGTACAGAAAGAAAAAAAAGGCTTTAAGTTAACAAAAAAAGAACATGATACATAGTTGGTATGTAAGTGTAACATATTTATGATATGTATACATATATGTATGTATAAGTGCATAACACAGAGAAGTTATAAAGGGAAAGATTTTTTAATTTGTAGACCTTTTGGACCATACAGGAGATGACATGCAAGAAGTTTTTGTACAAACTTTTAGGACAATTTTTTTAAAATAAAAATAGTACTAGCCTGATACATAGAAAGAAAAAAGAGGAACAAGTTTCTGAATTGTGGATAAGTAAAAAGATAATATTAAAAACAAATTTAAACAATGGCTCTTATGCGATGCTTTTATAATCGTTGCAGTATAAAAATATCATTCAAGAATCTTTTAAACGTGTGTAAACTTATATTAAATATATCTATAGCAGAGGTGAATTTGTTTCTATGTGAGAAGTTGCTTTAGCTAACGCAAAAGATACAGACTTAGGCCCCAGCTCCTTCGAATTACACATATAACCATTAATTCCTCGTCTATGTATGCCACAAACACGTAATAGGTTGTGGCATACATGGGCGAGGAAATGGTATGATTTTGTGTGTAACTCGAAGAAGGCGATTTTGGAGCTGCCAAGTTGTAGTAATTACCGCACCGTATGCAGTTCAAAACCATTAGGTTCGCGAAGTTTGCGTTATCCGTGCATTCCGGCATTTAATAAAAGAAAAAAATCTATGTAATTATTTATACCGTTTGTGCACTAAATACCTGTCGGTCTTCACATAAAATCAAGGTTAGTTATGCACAACAATGGAATATTTTTTTATTCGAACGAGGCCTAACGATTAAGGGAATCATTATTACAATTGCACTTAGTCAAATGCAACTAACTGCCATATATAAGATTAATGAATAATGACGTAAATGTAACATAATTAATAATAGACATGAATATGTTGGTGTACCTATTCCCAACCACAAATTATAAAAAAGGACAATTTTTATGCATCAATTCCATTATATATAGGTACCTACCAGTGGCGTGCATTGAGCTATGACCAAAGGTAGGCTGTGTGTAGTTTTTCAAGTTCGGGAATGAATTGTGCATTGAATAATTGAAAATGGTAATTTTATTACCATCTTACGTAGATTATTGTGGCCAATAGAAAACAAATGAGCGTGTAAGTTCCTCACTTACCAAATTCATGGAAAAGGAACGTTTTCATTAGATATCTATCTAATTTTTCTATTACCTTTTAAAAAATAAACGACGGTTCGTTTTTTTTAGGGTAGGCACAGCTTTTCACCCTTTATGGACTGCACGTTACTGGTATCTACAGCTAAAGATATCTTCAAGCAGGAAGCACACTGCGGATGATCAATTAGTCAAGTATCCACTTTCTTTCAAAGGGGGTTTCAAAAAAAAGGACACCTAGATTGAGGAAGTTATAGTTTACCAAGAAAAACGGTTGGAAAGTTTCACTGTTTACCTGAAATTCTATCTAGGGGTTCACATTATAAAAGTTGCACAGCAATTGAATCGCGTGAAACGAAATTTAGTGGGCGTATTTTGATGGCGTTGCTAAAAGATGATTAAGCTTCATAAAATACAAAAGTCGTTGAACCTATCAGATGATTAAAATCAAAGCAGCATTTTCAATTTAGGTGTATCTAGTAGTGGTCTCTCCATAAAACTGCTCATAAACAAATTATGTTGAACGACGCCGCTCGGTAGCGGCTAGAACAAACAAATCTTCACGGAAAATAACATAAATACACTTACAGGAAGACAAAAACTGGAGACTGTTCTGTGTCGTAACCGGACACACCGAAAAACTAAAATACATTTATAAACAGCGATCAAGTGAATCAAATACTTGAGTCGGGCCATGCAGAAGTCGGAATAATAGAAGAGAATGGTGAATGAAGCAAGAAGTGTATGTCAAGATCGAGTTGTTTGGCGGCCCGTCCTTTCTGGCTACCCCGCGGGAGAAACGGCGTGATGGTTAGTCAGTTATTTATAAACAGAAAATATTATTATCTATGGTTTTATTTTCGGTTTCGTATTTTCATTTAGGATTAGTTAATAGTATCTTCGTCGATGATGAAATATTGCAATGAGGTTTATAAGCTTCAATGAGTTATTGAAATAAATTGAACAATATATTTTGTCTGTAATTTGTGGGGAAGACACAATTAACTCAGATGGTTCCAATGATGTTTAACAAGGGTTCCCCACAGGTCGATCGCGAAGTAAATTTTGTTCGATGTATTGTATTATTATTTTTTTTTAATTTGTAACAATGGAAGAAAAAAAATCCTGATCGTAGGACGAATTAGTTTTGCTAGATTCGGTATTTATTTCCTACTGGGACTCAGTAGAAAAACACATAATTAAATAAAATAAAAAATATATATATATATATACTGTCAGGTTTATTAAAATAAATAAAACATATTTGCATACGCGGAGGTCCAAAAAATGCACTTCATTTTTTACTTCACGTAAATAAAAATACGTAAATATGTAAGGGGAATTGACGCCATCTTTAATGTTGTTAGTATGATATGAGGTTTGTCGGAAGTGCCAACTGTAAAAAAGATTCGATGATATTGAACATAAAACGGTGATTTGTCAGACTTGCAATATTGTGGCGGTAATGTCGGCCTCCTTTTGCCATATTCAAAATTTAATATCATCAGTCATCATTATTTTGTATTTAATTATTTTCTATTTTAAATTCAAAATTGCCTGCGTAGTAGCGACCGACTAAATAAATATTGAAAGGGGGTTCTTAAGATATTTGACCACTAAAGATAAAAGTGGAAAATCGTCGTTGTGAGTAGATATGTGTACATTATGATGCAAGTGCATACAATATGCATCATATATAAGATCGGCGCACCAAACATTTTTTTATGCTGTCATGTGTTTTACTGCGGGGTGTTTGAGCTACAATATAGTTACGAGACACTTGGTCGAAAATGATCAGCATTTGAAGCGTGTTAGGAAATAACCTTAGCAGGGAAGGGGAGCCTTTTTTGGGAGGAAAGGGCGGAAGAGGACTACGTGACGTCTGGCATTAGCGGGGATTGGGGCTCACGTGCAGCCCACCTCGGAACGCTCCCCGATACCCCACTGAGTGGCCTTTTTAGGTCAGCGAACGAAACAGACTCAGAAAGTAGGAATACTGTGCAGAGGCACATAAATTAGGGTATCTAAGCAAAAGTAGCAATCGTCATCAAACTCTCGTCACATTGTCAAAAATGCAATATGGCGCTGATCGTCGTTTGATTGTCATCAAATGTGAGGAAAGTTTGAAACAACCCAACCTTAAGAACAGAAATCTGTAAAGCCGCTAACATTCAGTATAATTTGAATAGTTTCCCCAAGAGTTCAATATTTTATTTTTTAAATGAGCTCAAACTGTGGATTCAATCTCAATGCACTATTTCAACTGCATTCACATGGCATACCATCGTTGCCGCGAGATTACTGTGAACCTTTAATGGCTGTCGCTATATAGAACAAAATGCCGAATGACCAACAGAGGGCTCTACGAGTACGAGTATGTTGTCCTATTTGAACTCTGTGGACTCTTTCAATGCAAGGGGTATTTGCTAGGTTTCCTGATACCTCTGGTTACAGGTAAATAATAAATGTAACATTTAATATATACACCGTAATTTAATGATATTTCACCCGGATTACTAGTAACTTTACTAGTTTAACCTTTACTTTTCTCCATAAAGAAAAACGCCGAAAGCGTGAACAATGTAAGCGGAAAATTGTAGTGTAACGAAAATGTGTAGGTGTCACGAAGTCGAGGAGTAGAAATACTTAAATTATTTGCACGAAATAATGTATTTTGTAAAAAATTGTTGAATTATTTTAGTTAGATACTTAGAGATATTTAATTTTTTTTAATGATAGATTTATTGCTAAGCGCCTTCGCATCTTTTGTTACAAAAACGGATCAATAAAAATTAATCAAATATTATTATTGATCGTGATTCCTGGTAAAAGTTTCCCATTTCACAGACTGTACAAGAAGGCGTCTGAATCGCTTGACCGTACAAAATGGGCATAACAGATTTATCAAGTTGTCTTCGAGTCTGGTTGGTAAGAATTGAGTGAGGTTTGGTGTTCAAATTCCGCGCGTCTTCCCACCCTTCAGGCATTGGCGTGCATTGATTTATGACCAAAGGTCGGCTGTGTGTAATTTTTCAAGTTCGGGCATGAATTGTGCATTGAATAGTTAAAAATTGCTATTTTATGATCATACCAAAAAGCGTAATTTTATCATATAAAAAATTATTATCAATGTATAAGTAGAACGAATGTGACATAAAAAATATACACAAATATATGAAAAAATACGTTTTGATAAAAAAAAACGTTTAATTTTTTAATGGTTCGTTATTTCTTAGGGTGGGCACAGCATTTCGGCCTTCATGGACTCCACGCCTCTGCCTCCAGGATGCATTAGTATTTGGGTTGACGCTTAGAGTAATATTATATTACCCTAAGGGTTGACGGCTAAGAGCCAAGGGCCAAGGGCTGAGAGGGTGGGGTAGGTAGCCCCTGTATGGCAGGGGCACGCATGCGTACAGACCCTTGCAAACCCTACGCACCACAAATACACCCATACCGCTAGAGTAAAGGGAATATTTATAGAGAATACAAAAACACACTAACGCAGTATAAGTAGGCAGCTACATCTATATCGACACTCCTCGTTTTCGTTATCGCCCGCATATTCGGCATTTGGACCGTTCTACAACTCGTGCTATCTGCTGGTGTTTTTATTTTGTAAGAATTTCATGGATTTAAACATTGTTCTAACAATGAACATGCTGGCTGGGCCGAGAGAGAGAGGTTCGATAACCCACAGCGAGGGCGGGATGATGAATGTGAAACATTATTTTGTATTTGTTTCGTTTCACTTTCACTTATAATACAATAAATGTAATGGGAACTAGTTATTTAGTAGTCCCTAGTTTAGTCGTCCTACTAAACCTATTACATAAGTAAAAATTCTTAACGAAAGGGGATTCAATTAAATGTAAACTTTTAACAAATTTGCATAGTGCGAAAATACTGTAAATTAAAATGATAAATGCCTTTGTTATCAATAAAAATAACCACAAAATCTTCGTTGTACGTAGTAACCAACCAAACGCATTTAAAAACCAACTTTTAAGTACCAGTTTCTAAGTTGAACAACTTATAATCAGAAGAATAATATCGTGATTATATTCAAATACAAACAAGAAATGAGCATTCACCTCACATTACTGGATACCATTTCCAGTTAGATTAAACCGACACTCACGTAATACAAAGTAAACACTGCTTTGTATTACTTTCAGATGACTGGGAGCTTTGTAATGCTGTAAAATCACTAGCAATAACTTTGAAATATCGTAAAATCACACAGAATTACTGTTTTGTACCACACAGCACACAAAAAACAGTGTTTTTTAGGTGATTTTGTGACTCAAAGCACACTAACACGCAATGGCAAACGATGCACACAGCCGCGCCGGGTAAACAAAAACACGTGTCTTTACGATTATTTAATATTGGAGACGAAATGACAACAACAGAGGCGCGAAGCGACTAAGTTCGAGTCGGAGCGGATCAATCGGCAGGTGGCCCGGAGCGGAGCAGGGTTCCGTGCGAACGGGCCAACGGACGACTCGACAATGGCGCAAGCGAAACGCCGACACTGGGCGCTGAACACAAGGCGGCCGGGCGCTTTACGCTCTCTACTCTATCCACTCTATTACTACCTACTACAGCTATCTCTCCCAAATCCCAAAGACAAACAGTCCTTTTAATCGGGATGACAAAAATGGCAACATGGGAAACACTTGCATTTTTTTAAACATAGAATAATCGACACCTTCTGCGCAGTAGGGTTCAAAATATAATAACAAATATATATTTCTGGCGAATGCGAAGCGCAGAGCACAGGCGCGTTATTATTTAGTTTTAGCTGGATGACAGAAAAAACAACATTGCGCTCAAGTAACTTTTTAATTAGTTAATCTTATAATCAGCAACTTAACCCTATGTAGTCATGTTCACGTTATTTTAATAATGTCAGAATGTGTAACCTTTGGGAGTCGCGCATCTATACGGCTTCACAAACCATCAGAGGACATTGACGCAATGAATATTCCTTAGACAAGAAAAAAATATGTGACATTCTAACAAATTTTAAACAACCTTATTGCAAAGTACCTAATTGGAGCGAGTGAGACTATGACATCACCGTTTTGGGGAATGCTGTGAGGCTAAAAAAACGTGGGAGGGTAAGGAGGAGTAGAAGAAGATGGCACTAAAGTCACTAAACAAATCTAAATCCATTTTAAGAAACTTTTTCGATACTCTCAAATGAGCAGAATAGACATTTGGGAACGTGTTTGAAATTAATCATTATTTTTTTTTAAATTATATAGGTATCTCCTTTTTGGCTTAAAAATACATAAAAAGTCGCGGCCCTGTAACGAGACACCATTCATCGCCAGCGCGGTTCTGCCGCTGCCGGTGCGCGAGGTGCCTGCAACTATTGATGGCCAAAAAGTAAAAACGACTAGGTGCCTACTTGGGTTACACCGCACGCCGCGTACCGGCAAACGGCAACCGGTAACCGGTAACCGGCAACCGGCAACCGGGACCACACAACCGGCAACCGGGGACCGACACCGACCGGGGCTAGAAGTTGTCGGCACTCTGCACTTCGGAGCCGCAACGAGACGAAACCATCAGCCGAAAATAATATCATTTTCGTGATTGATAAATGCAAACAAAAAAATATTGCAAGAAGTAGATTTTTTAAAATTATATTTTTAAAATAATACATGTTATTAAAAGTGGCGTGAAATATTTGACAGGAATAATTGTTTAATTTTTCGGGCAACACGTTGCATGTTATTAACTATATTAGATACTGGCTGATTGTACCCGGGCTTTCCCGGATTTTTTTTTTTTTAAATAAATATATTCAATAATTTATTTTATGAAGTTGTGAATTCTTGCTTGTCGTTTGAGTGCCATCATTGATTTGACAGCAACAGTAATGCTTTGTGACGACTATTACTACCTCTAAACAAAGAAACAATTTGAAAATTTTTATTTTATTCAAAACATTTTTTTTTAACATATCTAAATAATAAAGTTCTTAAGTAGGTACCTACATATGTTTTCCATTTTAAAAATATTCTACGCAAACAAACCTTCTTTAGAATATGAAATCTGTGACTAATCAGAATGGACTACCCTCAATACAACATGGCGGGTTCAATGATTTATGAAAAATTAACTAAATATAAAACGTTATAGCAAACAGTTTTGCATATTGGATTTCATTCAAACTACTCTCTAAACCATCTCGGCACTAATGAGAACAAAGTGTGCTATTTTAAGTGAAACCGGTGGAGTAATTTACGAGAAAGTGGAGGGCACACAGACGAACATTATATTTTTATATATAGAGATAAAAAAAGATTTAAAAAATAAACGTTAATCGATAGATAGAGGCCTGCGAGATAAAATGTTGACATTTGATATTTCCAGGTTTTACGTGTATCTTCTAAAAAGAAACTAAGTAGTTGTATTTTTTTTTCATTCGTGACTTTTAAACATAATTTCGGAACCCTTTCAGAACCCGCGACATCAAATAGTAAATACAAGTTTTCCTTAGTCCTAACCCAACCGAAAAACGTAAATGACAAAGAAATTTTATATAAATTTACCTAGGTTCAAAAATAAACGCTTTCCAAAGCCCTCTCTAGGAGATTTTGGAGACATACACCGTTAAACTTAACCTTAGTCCTATATTATATTATTGTTCACATCGAACGATTTTTAATTTTTTTTTAATCCTCTTCCAAACAAAGACAATAGTTATTTCCTACTTCTCTCAATATCTAATAATCCAATCATTTTTAATTTATTAGATATCTAATATGTAATAGGTATCTCTAATAAACGAATAATAATTTGATCAATCCTTTACGAAGGGGCGCTGACCGCAGACATCTCTGTCTTGCTAGACACTGCCTGGAGCCATTAGCCATTACCACAGCGAGCGGTGAGAACTGAGAACGTAGAGAACGGTGGCCTTGATAGGTTGCTCCTCCGCTACAGGAAGACGCAAAGACGCAACCTATTATCTACCTACACAAGTATTGACTAGTATCTCATACAGCCGTGTATTTTATGGAATCAGTAAGCACGGGAAGGGAGATAATATACGATGAAAGCATCGGCTGGTATTCTTTTACGTTCTTGAAAAAACCTGATCATATATGATTATTAAAATTCTCTGAAAATATTCTTATGAAGATGTTGTTTGTTAATAAACACTTTTAAAATAATAATAATTCCAAAGCATGACAGAAAACAATTGGGCTCGGTGTAACTTTAATTCCAACTTTGTACATTAAGTAGGAACTTGCATTACTTTGTAGATAACGATACGAACGTACAAATTTGGCCAATTCTCGTTAAGTACAAATACAGAATACACTGATACCGTGCCAAGACTAAAAAAATTACCTGTAGATAATTCACTCAGTGAAAGTTAGTGAATTCTCAAGGTTGGGGAAAAGGGACGGAAATGCCCTGTTCAAATTGGGAGTTAAAAAGCATCCGCACCCGGTTACACTTATTAACCTCAAAAAGGTCTCCATTCGACCCCTTGGTTGTGTCGGGTGCTTTTCACTCCCAAAATAAAAGAGGATCTACGTCATTTAAATTTCAATTTCGTTATTTAAATTTCAATTTTTTTTATCGGTGGCCCGCCTAACTCCAGTAAATCGATCAGTATACCCATACTACACGTATCCTATATTCATACCTGACGAAAACAGAAGCGCAAACGAAGATACAAAAAAAACTGTTAGTATAAATAAACACGTCCGTACCAACTAACCCTTTTATAAATCGCGCAGCATGGAAGCTAGCTGCCTGGCTGCATCGGAATAAGATCGGAATGGAGAAAGAATACATTGCCTCACAGAAAGCGACACATTGGAAATAGATTTGTAACTTGTAACGCTACAACATTGTTTTGGAGCACAAATTCAACGTTTGTTAAGATACTGTGCATATGCCGCGTTTTAGGGGCACATAAAAGCCGGCCAGTCGCTACATGTGGACAGTGTCTAAGCCGCGTCTCCTAAGAAAGTTTTTGAAAACATTTACACAAAACAAAGTGAGGTTACCGTACACATTTGTGTGTGCATACACAATGTTTTTCCTTTCCGTCACCGATGGAAAACATTGCCCACGCTAGTGAAGAAGGGACCCCTCCCTTCTGGTGAAGAAGGTTTGTTTTATTTTGAATAACCACCGCACTGTCACAGCATATATCGGACGGGTTTTATAGGTTATGTGTACTGAGCGAGATTGTAATAAGAAGTTAGCTTATTTATCAGTAATAATAATAATTTATTTAGCTGTTATGTAATCTCTTATTTTGTCTTCTATTTCTAATAGCATTACAGCCCTCACATTCGGAACTTTTCAAAGGACACATTGTGATAAACGCATTCATTGACTATATTAAACAGAGGTTTACACAAATTATTTCTTATTAATTTTACATTCATTAACATTTATTTTTTATTAAAGTAATAAACAAAACAATTATATTTTATTCCAACCCATGAAATATGTAGTACATTCAAAATATTATTCCAGAACTCTTAATTTTTATTACACAAAATGCATTGTTTTTAACCAAAACAAAACATTTTAGCAGGAGATGGGAGATGTTTTTGTGTAATGTTTCGAAAAAACATTCGCAGGAGACCCGCCAAGTCGTGCGTTTGTTACAAGTAAGTACATTGCCATGTTTCTGGGCTCTTATTGTTCACGAAGAATCCTGTGAAACTTGTTTCGGAAAGCAATAAGTTTACTGTATTTATGAAATACCTGCGACTGTACACAATTCTGTTATAATCAGTTTTACATCCAAGTGGATATTTCAAGTTCATTGTTAACTTTGGTTTATACCTAAATTCAAAGTTTTACCTATTTTCTATGTTTCCAATACAATAAACTTCTGAACCCCAGACTAGGCACCTGGCACGTATCCGTATTGTGGCAGTATATTTTGTTAACAGTTCAATAAAATATATTAACAAAGTGTAATTTTACACCTCAATGAACAAAGTCACGTTTTAAACTCGATGTAAACAAAGAACTCGGGAAAGAGAGTCTCATGAGAACGAGCATGAGACGATTACAAAATGTGGACCGTTCAGGTTCCAGTATGTTTGATATATTAAGGCATTGAAATCTAAAATACAATGATTTCAATTTGTATTTCTAACGCGATTTCGGTCTTACAAACATTATTCAGGAATCAAAGAAACGTGTTAATGAAAGAAAATCACAATTAGTACGGAGAACAAAAATAGTCTTTATTTTTGGTAATTCAATTTACAATTAGTAATAATACGACACTATAACAATTCAATAATAATGAGGAAATGTAATGAACTTAACATATATTTGTAGGGGTTCACTGAGAATCAGGTTACACCTGTCTCGGTCTTCCCAAAGGGAACGTTATCTGTTCCCTCCACCCTTCGGTTTACTGATAACCAGGATATACCTGTGTTAGTCCTACCACAAGGGTTCTAACGAGTATTTTCCCTATTGGTCCTGAATTCCAAGCAGAAGACTAACTAAGCGTCTCTTGTGTCAGTCCTACCAAAGGATTATAGAGAGTACTCTCCCTTTGGGTCGCTGAAATATAAGCAGACGATTAACTAAGTGTCTCTTGTATCAGTCCTGCCAAAAGTAATTTACAGGGCGCGCGAGGCACCAGGAATTTGCCCTCTCTCCGGGTTAGCTGAACTCCAAGCAGACGATTAACTAAGCATATCTTCTGTCAGACCTACTAGAGATGGCTGAAGGAGCGCGTTGGGCACCGGGAAGTAACTCGCTCTCTGGAGCTAAAACATGACATTTTATAGGTCATCACAGCTGTGACATCCCTTCCACGGGTCACATCTCTAAGCCTGAGCGGCGGGGGTGAAAAGCTAACCAATCGCATCCCTCGTCCTAATTAATAAGAGACGAAGCGATGCGGGTATTAGTGGGTATAGTGCGAAAGTATTCGAAATCGAAGAACAATGATCAATACCAATATTACTAAGATGGTTTGTTACAGTATGTAATTACTATCTTTACAAATTTAGCATAGATAAGTAATAATAAGAGATGGCTAATATTGAGAAAATTATACATATTGTATAAGAAGAAAGGGGATATACCCACATTCATACCATATGAATAACGTAAGAAGTACGTTCTAAGTTCTACGGACAAGGTGTGTGCTGTTCCATTCTGTTTATCTACCCCGGTGGAAATTGCGCAATGGGCAGACTAAAGATAAAATTCATAACTCAAAATTTACCCATCGATTTTCCGTTTCCATAATATCTGGTTTTATTCTATTTAAATAAAAATATTTTCTCCAAATAAACAACAAAATGAAAATTTTCAATAAAAAAACCATTTTATTTCGCAATCACCTATTTCAACAGGCTTTAGAAATTTGTTAGATCAATTTATTTCCATGTTATCCGCGTTTGCAGCAGCATAAATAAATGTATTTCCATATTTTCCGCGTTTCCAACGGCATAAATAATTTTATTCCATTTAGCCGCTCCATTTACTTTTCCACAACAAATACCTTAATTAAAATTTTAAATGGATTGACAGGTACACAATAACAATACATATTATCGGCTGTTTTAATGTACAAAACACCGGCTCTACTCTTATAAAACCATTTATTCCGAAAACGAGTACATATTTACGAATCAAACATTCCTACCGGTACATTATCTACGAAGGAAAAAAAAGAACAAATAATAGCAAAATTCCGTGGTAAATCCTGAAGTTTATTAGTTCTGTAGGGTACCTAATTCACAACATTATGAGAAGTGTAAGTTTAAACGGAACATTTATTAAATGACCGTAATAAGTAATAAGTAATGAGACTAATGAGTAAGTAATGATAATGACTGTAATGAATAATATCAACAATGGTTGTTTCAATCGCGAAACCAGTAAATACATACGAGTGTAATAGTAGTGGGCGAAGCGGCTCGGTTTAGTGAGCCGGATCACTAAATCAGCTCTTTGTAGTGTACCGGTTCGGTGATCCGGCTCGTTTGAACGACGGTTCGCGTCCCCCCGCACCATGCCCTCGCCATCGCTCCCTTGGCCCTCCTAAAGACGTCCTTAAGACGCATCTTACACGATACGTTTTTCGTCCATTTTTCATGTGGATTGTCTTTACAGAGAGCTGATTTAGTGACCCGGCTCACTAAACCGAGCCGCTTCTTACACGATACGTTTTTCGTCCATTTTTCATGTGGATTGTCTTTACAGAGAGCTGATTTAGTGACCCGGCTCACTAAACCGAGCCGCTTCGCCCACCACTAGAGTGTAAGTGTAATTTATTTTATAATGTAACAATTATTATTTTTATAAACAATAATTAATGCTAATTATTATGATTAATGTTAATGCTAATTATTAATGTTAATAATTAATTTAATGCTGAGTTAGAGCATTTGTTAGAGCATCTGACCGGATATTAGAAGGGTGCGGGTTCGAGTCCTGCCGGCGACATATATCTTTGCTCGGAAGGTTTTTTTCAATTTGGATGAGTGTTTTAGATTAATAATTATTGTTTATAAAAATAATAATTGTTACCCCTTTGCGCTATGCACAAAAATCTTGTCTTAAGTTTTTAAGAACTTTAGTTTATCAATTAATATTTTATAATGCATCATTTAATCTACGCGAGTAGCTGAGATTACTAAAGGTAATTTAATTAAAGTGATTGTCAAGCTTCAGAAAACACCCTTGAGGTGACATTTTACAAATATATCACTGTGGAAAATTGCAAGGACTTAATATGTATAATTTTGTAGTGGATTCGCTACAATATGTTTAATTTACCACAAAGACAACAAACAGATGCTTTCAATTTGGGATGTCTCTTTGGGAAAAGTCTGATCTGAATATACCTACTTATTTACGTAACATTTCTCCGCAGGAGTAGGTAGAAAGGTAGAATATCATACAACTCTGTTAGGAGCACACCCAGTGCTTCATTCTCATGCACACAGTCATCATCTCATATTTACAATCTCTTATGTTATGCCAACTCTTTAGACGAACCGTCTCGAATTCGATTCAATTGACTGTGCAATACTTCTTTGGATAGTCCCCGAATTCTCTTTAATCCATTCGCTTGCGCGTCACATATTCTAGTGACACTCCTTTCTCGGTCCACCCGCTTTACACCTTTCATAGGTTTCTCAATGTTTTTCATTGGGTATCTACGCATAAATCGGCGTAGAGATTATCGGGATTGTTAAAAATCAGGATTTACGGATTTTTGGTAATCAAAACCTCAAGGAAAAAAATTCGGATGTTTAAAAATATGAAAGCCGGATCAGAAATTTTATATGAAATAAGTTATTTTCAACGCAATGTCATACGAAATGAATGCAACCAATAATAGTAATAATTAGAATAATAATGATTGGGTGATTTGTATAGCGCCGTTTTTGTAAAAAATTACCTCAAGAGCGCTGTACAAATATTACTTGTTAGGGTTTATCTTATTATGGTTGAATAGTTCAACGGGCTAATAGGCATGCAATACGTAATACGTAGATAATATCAGTATCGCCCTGGTGGAAGACCACCATTCAGAATCGAAATGTTGCTTGAAATGGCTGTAGTAGTGTTTGGTGACCAAATCTGTATTTGGTCACTGAGGTGATTTTTCACAAAAACGGCGCTATACAAATCATCCAATTATTATCTGAATAGCCAGGTGCTTCCCCACCTTCTTTCTTCCCTATCTCCTTCCCCTCCTCAATACCTTCAGCCTCACAACATACCCTAATTGGGGATGCCATAGTCTCACTGGCTCCAAACGGTTGGGAGCAGTTCGGACTCTTAGGAGGAATCACATAAAAAAGTTGATATTTCTAAGATATGGATAAGTAAATTTGTAATAATAAAGTTGCCAAATGTTCACATCATGCACAGATACAATATTTAGTAACTTAAAAAAAGTGTGCGTATTATTTAGTCAAAAATAATATTAAATAAGAAAGAGAATTAACATGAATAAGGAATAGAAGAAAATATTGTTTTGTCTGAAACTAAATAAGAACCTACGTATATTACGCAAATTATATATACGTACACGATAAGCATCCTTTATAATTAGGGTGCTTAATAAGTGAGAATTTAAAAACATCTTCTAACATATCGATCCCTTGGAATAACAAGGTTCCATCTGACACGGTAATGTTATACAATAATGAGCCTTAAAGTTACCCTCTATAGGGCATATTATCGCATGACATTGCTGTGTCAGATGGAACCTTGTTATTCCAAGGGGTCGATATAACAATTTTTTTTTTTTTCGTTTATTATTTTCGGTTATTGAAAATTGAATTTATTTTAGATTTTTTTTTAAATACGGATTTAATCCGAATATGCGAGATTCACGAACTAAGAAAATCCGGATTTTCCGAATCGGCTACGGATTTGCATTCAATTTGGAGCGCCTCATTCCGTAATACGGTCGGATAATAGTTTTATTTCGTTTTAGATTTTAGTTTATTTCCGTCCTTCCTAATAAGTTTCAAGCCTCACTACCATAGGTGCATCAAGGTTGGTATCAGAACTCTATTGTGAATTCTAGCATAGCTCCAGTTACTGGATAACGTAGTTTGGCTTCCAGTTATAATACGTATTTTATTTCAATCGATAAGGTCCTCCCTAAAGAGGTCATAGTCCTATGTATGTGTTGTGACCCAGACTCGCTAGAAAGGACGTATTATAAGCAAGAAACCCATTAGCTAAAATGTATTCTTGAATAGCACATTGTCACAAAAAATAAAAACGAGTAAACATTGTGCAGCGCACGTCGTAAACAAGCGTCGCCGCTGTAAGACTATACTCCACGGGGGAAAGTGCGAGCCGTGTACGGGAAACATCACGAGGAACTTGTGAGAAACAAAGAGATATTTGTACTCGCTGCAAGTTTGTAATTTATATGGAAGTGTATACATAGGTCGCGCAATTAAAGCTGACACAAACGTGGGCATCTATGCATATGAATACACTTTCGACAGTGATGTCCTTGTCAAATGTCACTGAGAAACAGCATGATGTATTACTTACGCCTGTTTGTCGTTATTAGCGAGTAAATACCTACGATCATCTAATAAATAAAAAAAAATACAGTTATTGTTATCGTTATCATTGGAATTTTATTTTATGAAATCGAATAAAATTTTTTTAACATGGCGTATGCAAGCAATGCATCCGTAAATAGTGTATTCACCTCAACTCTGGACTCTAGTTGCGATATCTCCATTCAGAAGACAATGTCTGTTTAGAATGATTTTATACAAAACATGGAGGATTTTTTTTTGCGTATCCATTTTCAAAAGAAATTTAATTGAAAATTTCTAATTCTGAAAGTCGTTTGATGTTTACATGACACGTCGCATTCAAGTGGAATTAAAAAAAAAACACCTGGAAGTATTTTTCTAGCTAATGACAGCCACTTCAAAGGGCCATCATTGTTGTCACGGCAACTCCGATTTAAATGAAAAAAGATTTATTTTTATGACTGTGTTGTGTTGGCTGTTAATATCAATTTAAAAATACCTCGTAGTTATAAGTTTCTGTAGAGCATTCTGAAAAAGATAGTAAACATATTTTTATCGAATTTCAATGCACCGGAAATAACATAAATGATCACAGACAAGCATGACCTGAGAAATGCTAGCCATTCGATTTTATTCCAGCGTACCTCTATCTTTATGGAGTGAGCACAGTTTTCAGTGGTATCAACCGTGGTGGTAACCAATGAGAAGATAAACTGATAGAAATGTGTTGTGGGCGTGTCCGTGTAACCGAAGAAACATGTTTTTCCTTACTTTTTGAACAGTACTATGAAAACCAGAAATCTTTCATATCGGTACTTACAGATTGCAGTTCTAGGAATTTTCTGTTCAGCGCTTGATACAATTTATTATATTAAATCTAAGAAATATTTTCTAAAATCAGGAGGACCAGCTAGTGTGGCGTGAAGTCCATAAAGGTTGAAAAGCTGTGCCTACCCTAATAAAAACGATTTATGAACAGATAATATAAAAAATACGACAAAAAATCTAATCAAAACGAATCTTTTCTATGAATTTGGTACTCTCATTTATTCTGTTGGCCATAACAATCAGCGAAAATGGTCATTTTCAAATAATCAATGCACAATTCATACACGAACTTAAAAACAAAAACAAAAACTATACACAGCCTACCCTTGTACAATTTATTATTTCTCGTAAAAAAATGTGCACAAGTTATTTATTAATTCACGGTAGCGTGCAAATTGGGTTTTACATATGAGACAAATTTCATTCTGGAACTGAAGTGACTAAAATATACATAAATACATTTTTCTTGGCTTGGTAAGGGACCTACCTACATGCATGCGTTCGACGACCCACGACCGCGACATGTAGTTTGTTCTTTGTCTCGTCGGTTATTTTCGCAGCAGGTGTTAATGCGGACGATGGCAGCAATACCTACCACACCAAGTTTAGTATGAACATTTATGTTTCTAATAGCTAATCACAAGTTTTATTAAGGTTTGGAAACTATTTATTAGCAACTTTTTCAATGATGCAAATTAACCCCTCGAATCTTTTGAATGTATGGAAAACTTTTAAATGACAATAAAATGCGTGTGTTCTTTTCAAAATGAGAAAACATTACTTTTATGAGTTCGTGTCAGGTTGGGAGAAATATCTCCCAAAAAGACTTAATGATATTTTACTCCTACTGCACTGTACTTTAAAACCACAAATACCACCTATACATTTTCTTAAGTAATTTTTCAGAATGCTTTCCTAATTTGAATTACTCCCACAGTGTATATAGATATAGTATATATCAAATATACATATACAGATAAATAGCTGATGTGTACCCGGCCTCGCTCGGGATTATTTTATATTTTTGGAATAAAGTTATGAAGTTGTGAATTCTCGCTTGTCGTTTGGGTGCCATAATTGATTTTACAACGAAAGTAATGCGTTGCGATGACTATTATTATCTCTAAACAAAGAAACAAAGAACATTCATTTGAAAATTTTATTTCTTTTCAAACATTTTTTTTTTCCAAAATATATCTAAATAATAAAGTTCTTAAGTAGGTACCTACTTGTGTTTCCCATTTTGAAAAAAATCTACCCAAACGAACCTTATCCTTTTTAATATTTAATTTGTGGCTAACCAAAGTGGTATATCTATGGGCTAACTTCAATACAACATGGCGGGTTTAATGTATTTCGTACTAATTTTAAAACGTTATAGCAACAGTTTTACATATTAGATTTCATTCAAACTACTCTAAAACCTTCCCGGCACTAATAAGAACAAACTGTGCTATTTTCAGCGAAACCTGTCCAGTAATGTTCGAAAAAATCGAGGACAAACAAACAAACAAACTTACATTGATTTATATATATATTCCTCTTCCCCTTCTCCTCCTCGCCACTACCTTAAGCCTTACAACATACCCCAATCGGGGGCTGCCATAGTCTCACAGGCTCCAGAGGGGTAGGAGTAGTTGGGACTCTTGTGCGGTATTCACATTAAAAGAACTTGATATTAATCTTTCAGCATCTACTAGGAAAAATGAACAATAACAAAAATAATAACTTCCTTTTGACTGGGTAGGAGAGCATTTTAGAAATAAATTCGACAAAAGAGAAAACTGAAACCTGACAATTCATGTGGGTGGGCCTGACAAACATAGCTAATTAATGTTTTATATTAATGGAGGCTAAAAGAGACGAATTTTTTGTACTGGGTAGGTACTTATGATGTTTGGGTTATTATTTTTATCTCGTATTTACCTCGCAAGAAGATGTTGTGCGACAACTGAAAATCATTGTTATTATTACCTATAAATTTAGCTTTGATTTATTGGAGGAGTTCACAGAGCAATGACGTCCGCAGAAAAGATGGACAAATAAACATCTAAGAATAAACTCTTTGATCCCGTTTTTAGAAAACTTGAAATACTCAAATCAAATCAACACAGAAAGTTATTTGTTGATCCTTACCATTACTGTAAAGAAATAACTGAACAATTCCATTATTTATTTTTTAAACACAGCAATTCGCAGATTTTTAACAGTAAGGAATTAACCGAAACAATATTAATAAAATAAAATAATAAAAACAATTTTTAATTATTTTATTGAAGTTTAAAAATCTAATTGTAATATTTAATCATCAATCAATTAATAAAGCAGATGCGACTGATATCTTTTCTATTTTCTGTTATTTTTTTCGGTTTTATGTTTCATTTAAGTTATGTTAATATATCTTCTTCAATGATTAAAAAATATATATTTAAACTTCCAACTTGAAGTAAATAGTTGATTAAAATAAAAAGATGAATAAAACATGTATTTCAGCAGATTCATTTTCAGTTTCATGAGAGGCTAGTGAAGGCAGACATTAACAACTAAGAAGCGACGATAAATAATTTAAATTATACAAATTGATGCGCGTATTAATATAACGTACTCGTATACGAGGTGTGTTCAAAAGAAAAGGTGAATTTTGAATTTTCGCGGGCTGTGTACATTCGATTATCGATTTATTTTTTTGTTATGTTGGTACACATGTGTTTATCATATGTTAGCATTATCAGCCATTTTGGATCAGTGGTTTGTTTTTGACAACTGAAAAGGTTAGTTACATTTTTGTGTGTTCTTCGATTTTTTATTTAGGTTCGTTTTCTGAGGCATCATCAGTCCGATTAAAGTGAAATTTTAGATTTGCTATATTTTCTATGTCCTCATCAGCATTTCTTCAAAAAAAAAATTTTGATTCTTTTTAGAAAAAAATTGTTAATAATTGTTTATCCTATGGAGGAATTTCCTAGTTTTGGTCGGAACTTGATAGCCGTTTTCTGGGGCATCATGAGTCCGATTAAAGTGAAATTTTAGATTTGCTTTGTTTTCTATGTCCTTATCAGCATTTCTTCAAAAAATCCAAAAAATCGATGTTTTTCGATTTTTTACTAAAATAATAAAAAGTAAAAAATCGAAGAACACCCAAAAACGTGACTAACCTTTCCAGTTGTCAAAAAGAAACCACTGATCCAAAATGGCTGATAAAGCTAACATATGATAAACATATGTGTACCAACATAAAAAAATCGATAATCGAATGTACACAGCCCGCGAAAATTCAAAATTCACCTTTTCTTTTGAACACACCTGGTATATATATAATAAATCACGTTTCATTTGTCGATATCGTCAATGTATGCTGTAAGTACAATATTATAACAGTACAGTGCAGTCTGATGGTGTATTTTATAGACGAGACTAATATAAGAGACGACTTGATTTGAACCACATATTTATAATAACGCAATTATTACGCCATCCCATAAACTTTGTTAGCAGTAATAAATATATTATTAATATTTTTATAATCTTGTTGAAGAAGTAAAAAAAAACTATTAATAAAAAACAAACTAAAATCCTTATTTAAAATCTAAATTCCATTTATCACTCTAACACCATAATACCATTTGATGTCTATTATTGTAACAATTTACTAAATTTAAAAAATGTAATTAATATAGTGTTAAAAAAAGGTTTTTTTACAAAGAGATAAAATATTTGTCTTCCAAAAAAAAAAGAAACTAATTAAATCAAAAACAAAATTAACAATTGAAAGTATAAGTCATATTTTATATATATGAACGCTGCTTAATTTCTAGTACTTAATATTAATTACATATATTTATTTAATTATATCTATATATTATACAGTACCATTTTACATAATGTGTTTTTTTAAGTGTAATAAAGGTGCTTTGTATGGTGCTTTATAATGTGGAGTGTAAGGCAGGTTTGAAGAGGTGATACTGTGAACGGAGTGTGTTATATGTGTCGTCACCACCTCACTAGGAGAACCTGTGCTGAGGTGTTCACGTGGATGTGTTAAATGTGCTACAAGTATTGACGTGTACTGATTAGTTTTGTTTTAATGTTTTAGTTTTGCTATATAAATATAGACCTGTCTGTTATGTTTAACTATGTATTCATGTTGTTAACATGTTTCTCCTACATCAAACTCAAGAGCCAGTTCTCTTCATTGGCGTAGTAATTCTTTGAAAATAATAATAAACCCGTTACACACGATGAATATATGATATTAATATAAATGAGGGTGGCCTATCGCACGATAGTTCCCCATGCAATCCCATTTTAATTCGATGATCTATAAAGTATATTGCGATGGGCATAGCCTAGATGATATTCCTTGATCTGCTAGCCGAGAGAAATTTGATAATTTATTTGTCTACCGCTCCTACCAATCTGTGGCCCACTGGGGCTGCTTCGTGCACCTCTTCGCCCCTTCAGTCATGCTTGTATTCAGTCGTAAAATTTTCGCATGCGGCGCTTTCTTTGTGCGCATTGATGTCATAGGGTGGGGTATTGAAAAAATGTATGGTTTAAAACTGGGTGCTCTATGTGATCGAGTTGATTGGAAAAATCATACAAAACGAAGAGAGTACTTATCAACAAAAGACTATAATCAATTTGGAATAACTTGTTGAAGCTTATAAACCACTTTGTAATATATGTTTTTAATAATTGAAGATTATATAAACAACTCTCAAAATCAACATGAAACAGAAAAGAAAAATATATCGGTAGCGGCTGGGACTCGAACCCAGGACCTCATGGTCTATCTGGGACCTTGCGCTCTAATCCGCTGAGCTACAACTACCCCGATCGGTTCCGAATTTTTATCTGTATCATACTTCGATTTCTAAGAACTCTTAATATCATCTTCAAATAATTCACATATATTTTTGGCTGCCGCCTTTTTATCACGACTATAAGATTCTACCGAATTTATTTGTAATCTTTAATTAGTGTCACGGATACACCCATGCTATTTTTATTTATATAAGACATCTTTTGAAATCTTCTACAAGTCTAGATGGTACCGACCAAATGTCCGACGAAAACATTGCGTTCGTTTAACAAAGAAGGTCGAAAAAAATGTAATCACTAGGTTAGTTATAGAGCATAGGTAGAGGTCTCTGTGATGGTAATCATTTTGGAAAGTACGCCCCGAAGAAAAATAGATTGAAAAGGACTAAAAAATGTGACAAAATCACTAAATTAAATCGGTGTCAATAAAGTGCCTACCAGTGGCGTAGAAGCTATATTGTGGTTGGCACGTTTTTATACTTCAGATAACTGATGTAAAAACTTTTTCCTTCAGTGAACTAAAGTATTCAGTGATTTTTCAAGGGTACATTCTTCACCCCATAATTTATAATACAAAGATATACTAACGCGAATCATTTGTGTTCTAATGTGTATAAATAACCCGGTAAATCACGGTAGGAGAGCGTTGTTCATACTAGTTGCCAGTACAACTATTGTAAATATTAAAAATACAAACACAACTAATTATAGATCTATTAATTAGATTCAACTATACGAATTTTAAACAGGTTTTATTGCAACACTCAGATCATATTAAAATGAAATATTTGCTTAACTTAATTAAAGTATGTAGGAAAAGATATGTTGATGACGACATATTCTGTATATGGACAGGGACAGAACGTCAATTGAATGCATTCCACAACCTTATAAACTCCTACCACCAGCAGATTAAATTCACATTAGAGATAGGCAACAATTCAACCTTAAACTTTTTAGATCTCACCTTATCTGTCGTAAAAAATAAAATAAATTTTAATATATTTCGTAAACCCAACTACACCGACATTGTTATACATAATACATCCAATCATCCTTTTTCTCATAAACACTCCGCGTTTCATCCAATGGTCCATCGTTTGGTCACGATACCGTTATCAAATACTAATTTTTCCAACGAACTAGCATTAATTAAAAAAAAATAGCGATAAATAATGGATATGAGTTCGATTTAATTGATACAATTTTAAGTAAAAAACAAAAACAAATAGCCACTAAAAACTTCTTATTCGCCAATCCACATAAAATTAACACTATTAACAATCTTAGTTACCAATGGCGGCGTATTTTATTCATTAATCATTTTTCTTCCTGCAGTGTAAAAAATATTCCTTCTGAATTAAGACCTGCATTTAATACAAATAATAAATTAGGTAAATTTTTAATCAACTCAAAAGATAAAGACGACAAGCTTACTCGGGAATATATAAATTAGATTGTAATGATTGTTCAGCATTCTATATTGGCAAAACAACACGCAATGTCAATATTAGAATTAAATAACATCTTAGATGCCTAAATAATAACGGTTTTTCAGAATTCGCCAATCACCTTATTGATAAAGATCATACCTTCATTCAAAGCACCGGTGCTAATATTCTTCATAAAATGGCATGGAAACAGATTAAATAATTTAGAATCACTAGAAATAAAGAAAGCAGTCAGATTTTTATTTCATGCTATCTCATTTTTTCTCTTTGTTCTATGTTCTGTTCTATTTTGTATATATAAACACACACTATGTATTTTTGATCAGTTTAATTTTTGTACCCTGAAGATGCTTATGTTAAGCGAAACCGGTCGGTCGTAATAAAATTAAATAAAATTCTCGTGGTTATAAACAAAGTGATTGTTTTATTTTCATTAAAATATAAAAGTTCATCTTTTATTTTTATACAGTTTTCAAGATAACCTTGTTTATCGAGGTAAATGCAAAATAAATATCAGAGGCGTACAGCCTACAAAGGCTGAAAACTGTGCCTACTTTTCTTTATTACAGATTTCTGAAAAAACAAGTAATTTATCAATTTTTTTTAAATTTCATAGAAATTATTTCTTCTTATCAAATTTATAATTTTTAGTTGCAATTGTTCTTGTAATCATCATATCATCATATCATCATATCATCATATCATCATATCATCATATCATCATATCATCATATCATCATATCATCATATCATCATATCATCATATCATCATATCATCATATCATCATATCATCATATCATCATATCATCATATCATCATATCACCATATCATCATATCATCATATCATCATATCATCATATCATCATATCATCATATCATCATATCATCATAT
The DNA here is from genome assembly GCA_022606495.2 of Halesus radiatus. NCBI lineage: Eukaryota > Metazoa > Arthropoda > Insecta > Trichoptera > Limnephilidae > Halesus > Halesus radiatus. The sequence continues at coordinate 98,330 of JAHDVE020004530.1, forward strand.
CATCATATCATCTTATCATCATATCATCATATCATCATATCATAATATCATCACATCATCATCGTATCATCGTATCATCGTATCATAGTATCATTGTATCATCGTATCATCGTATCATCGTATCATCGTATCATCGTATCATCATATCATCATATCATCACATCATCATCGTATCATCGTATCATCGTATCATCATATCATCACATCATCATCGTATCATCGTATCATCGTATCATCGTATCATCGTATCATCGTATCATCGTATCATCGTATCATCGTATCATCGTATCATCGTATCATCGTATCATCGTATGTTGCACCTCATACTTCAAACGTTATGGTTTGATTAATAATAATAAGCTACAGTCTACCCTTTGTCATGGAGCAATGCACGCCACTGCTAAATACGTCGATAGCCCTCACTCAGAATTGTGGAAAGGTTCTCACTAGAAACTGAGACAAATCATGGAGATTACAAAACTAAAATACCACCATAAGCCCCTGTGGCACACTGCGTACAGAAATTCATCAGCTCGATTACAAAACTAAAATACCACCGTCAGCCCCGATGGCACACTGCGTACAGAATATCATCAGCTCGATTACAAAACTAAAATACCACCGTAAGCCCCTGTGGCACACTGCGTACAGAAAATCATCAGCTCGATTACAAAACCAAAATACCAGCGTAAGCCCCTGTGGCACACTGCGTACAGAGAATCATCAGTTCCTATTTATCAATATCGAGTCAACACTATTTTTAATGTACATTATTCAGACAGTGATTGTACGCATTATCAAATGTGTTTACTTCTCGTTGACCTGTGACAAAATGTGACATTTACTAGAGAGTGACTGCGGTCGATTTCCTCGTCGGTCTTATAATCGGTCAGAAATATTACGATACGCATGAATTGACATATTATTGTTATCCGTCTATATTTATCCGCCATGTGTGGGTCTGCTGACTGGCCACACGTTTAGAAGATATATTTTTTAAATTCAGCCGGCGATTTTTCTTATAAAAATGGATGGTTATATCGAATACTTGGCTTCTTATGACTCAGGGGCGATGTAAAAAGTTAGAATGGATAAAAAAAAACATTTGAAACATCTTTCAAATCTTTAAGCCACAGAGATAAATTGAAAGAAGTGTATTATGGGTGTGTCTGACGTGCCAGAAGTAAGGTTATTTAGGCCTTACTTTGGCTGAAATTAACATCTTCTCTAAGGGTATCCACTTCGTAAAATTCGAACGAAATCACTCACTCCTTATGCAGGTGGCCAAAAGGTTGAAATTCCCGCTTAACACCGGCTGCATCTTCCGATTTACGCAGAAAAACACCACCAAAATGCGTCCATTATTTTAATTTGTAAATCTCAAAATAAATATTTTAACATTGTCAGTCATATTATGAAAAAACCTAATTTGCCACAGTAAACAAAATGACAATATCCAAAAATGGGTTCGTTAGTAAGAAATTTTTAACTAAAATGTCAGAGCTAAATATTTTTAGGTCTGATATTTTATTTTTTTCTAAACTTATAAAATGCCTGGTTAACCGAAAGGCCAAAGTGTGTTCTCCTTGCAGTATTTAAGTAAATCATCTATGATATTTCAAAACCATAGAATTTTCAAATCAAAAACACGTGATTTTGCATTACTTCACATTGCATCGCCTTAACATATAATCAATTTCATTGGCCTGTCTGGGACCTAGGAGAGGAAAGGTCTTATCTAATTTGGCGACGTCGGTTTTATATTAAATCGGTCAAGTCGTGGTTTAGATACCTTTATATTTACTAAAAAATCATATTATTAACTTCGTTCTATCATAATATAAGATATATTTTATTTTCATAAGATTTGTGAGGCACGGGAATAAAAATGAAAATATTCAAATTTTGGGCAACAATAGAAAGGGTTCCCAACCGGTCGATTGCCGAGCAATGTTTGGTCGATCCCAATTATTGAATTTACCTAATTCGCTGGTCGTAGGACAAATTGTTTTTTTGTTAGATTCCTGATTATCGGTTAACTGTATAATGGTCAGGGTTGAAGAAATAAAAACAAACAGTAACAAATTCTTATAAGATTCTTGTTAGAAGTCGATCCTCACGAAAATAAAGTAAAAATTAGCTGCCAACCTTTTTTTTTTAAATATTATTGTACTCTGGAATTTAGGTAACGCGGGCTAGCTCTGAAATATTGATTCAACTTTATTACTTATTCGTGGATTTACTAATACGAAATTTTTTATATTAGACTTATCCGGATAAGTTATGATAAGGTCTGGTAATCTCTATACTGCGTAGGTACGGCATATACATTCCACAAAAAAAATATCATACATAATTGAATTTTTTTTATCGCAGATATAAACCTATTAAAAATATCATCAGATCGATACGCGAAAAAGAATATTAGAAATACTGCTAGAACTGGTTTTCAATTGCCATGTTATGTACCTACATATACCTAGACCAGAGGGATGTTGAGGGTGGGTGGGTACGTAGGTCACCTACCGTAGGTGTAGGCGAGTATATGTAGGCGTAGGTAGGTATAGCTCTTATCGTTTTATTTTTAATATGTAGCTTTCAACTGTTACATCACAGCCGAGCAAATGATTTTATAAGTGCTGGATAGATGGCCATAATTTTCTAACACGATACTTATAAAACCGTACTCAAGGTGGGGGGGGAAACAAACATAATTGCGAGTGATTTTTTTTTATGGGCAAAGACTCTTGCCAAAACAAAAGTCTAAATTGTTTACGCGGCAAGAAAAACATTCCGTTTGATTTTTAATTCCCCGTCTAAATAAATACGCCTAAACAATTATGTCGCCTTACGCGACCTTGCGTAAGTTTTTACAACTTTACTGACGTAAGGCAGTTACTGAAAATCAAAAAACATTCATAGAACGGAAAAAAAAACCGGCCAACATAGTGAATTTTCAAAGCATTTCAGTGCCATGAAGATATTGGATTAGGTACTTCTCTGCAGAATGACAATTATTATTTTCGAAATTTTCGTGAAAATAACAACGCGAAAACAAGATTTCAAAATGAATTAAATTTTCATAAAGAAATATTATCTCCACTTAATTTATTTTGATACCTTTCAGAAGGTGAATACGTTATACAGCTGTTTTATTATAAAGCGACAATCTGCAAACATCCTATTAGTTGAAAATCGCTGAAGACAGCGCCAGCGGCGGAATAAATTATGTTTACTGACATCTATTGACATTTCAAGAAACTCTGTGTTCCTTGATAATAATGTTTAATGTCAAGTAAGGCCGTCAGAGGGAGCTGATATCGATAATAACGGCCAATACTGATAATATATTTCAGCGCTAACAATAACAGATATATTTAATTATTTAACAATGACATACAAAGAATCATTATTGAGTTAAGGTACCGATTAACCATTTAGGTCATTCGCATTTTAGATATCAATCAAGAAAATCGGTTACTACAATCCTAAAAGAGATATATAAAGTTATCATTTATTGATTGCGAAACATCATTAGATGCACCCCCGTGGTCTTTCACAAAACTTTCGCTACATGCGGAAACATTACGATAGGTATTAAGTATATAGTGTGGTATTTATTCCTTAGGCTGCTCTCTGACGGTCCGGTGAGGAATGAACATTTCACTCTTTACTGCAGACACTGCACAGAAAAGTCAAGTTTGCTAAAGTAAGGTAACGGTTTGCAACACAGTTCATTGTGGGACTTTTCTGCGAAGTGTCTCCAGTAACGATTGAAATGTTCGTTCCTCACCGGACCGTCACAAAGCAGCCTTAAAGACAATGCCAGTAGAAGGCGATGAAGTCACTGAAAATGGGATGCTTTATACAGGTTGTTTCAGCACGCACCCGACAGACTTTAACCCGCGATTCCTGAGCTTATTTGGAGTAAAAAATGCGGATTGCATTTTTGTATCCGATTTTTTTTAAACTAAAAACATTAAAAATCAGAAAGGTATTGGACAGTTAGGGTCGAAGTGGGGAGTTGAGCGGTTACTCAACGGAATGACCAATGACGACAAGCAAAAGATTTTTTTTTTTATTTGAAAAAAAAAGAAGTAAAAAAAAACTTTCCAATTCTTTAAATTCTTTTCCACGTAAATACATGTTATCTGGCTAAATAATAAGCATTCTTCTTTGTACCAAATCATGCATTTGTTTATTTTTTACAGCACAGCCGAAATATCTATGCATATCTATTGCTCCAAGGAACACGGCACTAACTCCTATTTTGTAATTTCGCGGGAGAGACAATAATGAACTCCAGTCTTATTTTTTAATTAATAATGACGTTCAAACTCATATAACAGTATAAATCTTTTTTTTTTTAAAGTCATCTTTCAAACATATAATAATTTTCTAAGTTTCAATTTTTCAAATCCCGCTATTACGCTCCAAATCTATGGCCGGTCGGTTTTCATCAGTTTTGATGTTAGAATGTCAAATGTCAAAACAAGGATGAGCTTTACCGTACATAATTTTATATTATATTCATAGTAAACCATAACTAAACATAAGTAATAAAATTATGTACGTTTTTAGAAACTTAACTCAATGAATAATAATAGTATGACCATTATCTATCGTAATAATATCCGAATCGATAATTGGTTTGCTCATGAAGACTCTAATTTATTTAATGATAGTTTGTGTATATTAAACAACAATTATAGAGCTTAACGTCAGCCAAATTAAGTATAATTAAATTTAAAAATAAAATAAAAAATACAAAACAAAATCTAAAAATAAAAATGTCCATACTAATCCAAAAACAGAATGCACACGTGACGTCAGATGTTTCAAATGCAATGGTACCAACATAACAAGGTGTTCTGATAAGGTGATTTTTTATTCACTTTTAAATACCGATTTATAAATTCAACGTATAATCATACATAATAAAAGTTAATATATTCAGAATCGGCGTTTGCTGACATACATAAATATATATTTTTATATATTTTTCACTGGAGTTCCTCCACTTTCGTATGTAAATTAAAATACTTCTATAATCAATGCTACTTGTAGCTGAAATCAATTTCAGCATTTTCTTTATCGAACCTAAACTTTATTTCTCTGTGGTTTTTCTTCTGTTGTGGCTATTTAAACTTCAACGTACCTCACGGTGACCATTTTAGGCTTGTGAAAAGCGCAATTATATTGACAAATAGCTGATAACATATCTAAATATTAGAGTTCTTATATAGATACCTACTTATGTTTTATATTTTTAAAATAATCTACCCAAAATAACCTTCTTCTTTTGAATGTGCAAACTGTAGCTAACCAGAGTGTTGCATCTATGGGCTAACCTAAATAAAACATGGCGGGTTCGATGTTTTTCATACTAACTTTAAAACGTTATAGCAACAGTTTTACAAATTGGACTTAATTGAAACTACGTTCTAAACCTTCCCGGCACTAATAAGAAAAAACTGTGCTATTTTCAGCGAAACCGGTCAAGTGATTTTCGAGAACATCGAGGACAAAGAAACAAACAAACTTACATTGATTTTTATACATATAGATTTGAAAAATCTGAGTACTGTCTCAGTATGGCATATGTTGAAAGGTTTTATTTCTTGAGTCGGTCCAAATACAGCCCGTATATTTTGGAGAATATAGGACGCGGAAGTTAATGATATAAAGAGTCGGGGACACCCGAGGAATACATGGCACGAACAAGTGAATCAAATACTTGAGTCGGGTCATGGCAAGAATCAGAATAACAGTATGAGTATGTGCGAGGCGATATATGAATGTGAATGAGACAAGGAGTGGGTGCCGAGACAGAGTTGTGTGGCAGTCCATCCTCTCCGTCTACGTGATGGATAGTTAGCTATATTTTGGAAATGTTCAGATCGCTTTCTAAGTACGAGTACAGGTTCTCTGGTGGTTTTCTGGTATTATGCACTTTCACTACAGGAAGGGCATGGATGCATAATGAAGAATTCTCGATTTTAAATGAAAACATAATCAATTTAAAAAAAAATTACAGTCACCTAAGAATATTAACAAGATTTTAAACATTGAAATGGCTCTCCTGCAAAATCAACTGAAGTGAGTTATTACATCCTTTCTTGGAGCAGTCGAATTAAAATGACAATATCGACCCTTCCCCGTGGAATAAAAAAGTAAGTCTGACTAACGACGTGCTTACACGATCATTTTTTTCGTCCAGTTTCTGTGTGGATTGTCCTTTTCTATGGAATTTTCTATGGAATTTTCTATAGAATTTTCCATAGAAAAAGAGATCTCACGTGCAATTTGGATAAAAAAGGTATCGTGTAAGAAAGTCTTTACACCCATAGACAAAAATTATTTTTCGTTGAAAATGGCAGTAACTCAAATTACTTCTTAAATACAATATGAAGAAAAAAATGATTTGGTGACATGCAACCATTTTCAAATTGTTTTTTTTTTTAAATAATTACGTTATGAGTTACTTGAAAATCTCCGAAATTGTGTGACCTTTATTGAAAAACTATTGCGACATGTAAGCTTTTCATGGTATTTAGGAAAAAAATAAAGAGAATGAAAAAAATTATATAATGTTACCCACAACATGAAAAAACAACCTTTTCCTATGCAACATGAGATTCGTAAAGAATGCGAGGCTGATGTGAGCTTAATGAGTAAGATTATGAAAGGGACGCTTAGACGGTTTGGGCGTGTAGAGCGAAAGAAAGAAAAAAGAAATGTAAGTATATATGACGCGAATGTGAATGGAAAAAGAAGCCGGGGACGCCCGAGGAGACATGGCACGATCAAGTGAATCAAATACTTGAGTCGGGCCATGTAAGAAGCCGGAATAATAGAAGAGAATGTATGAGACATTGTATGAATGTGAATGAAGCAAGAAGTGTATGCCAAGATCGAGTTGTTTGGCGGTCCGTCCTCCCTGCCTATCCCTGCGGGGAAACGGCATGATGGTTAGTTAGTTAATATCTGGAGATTAGTGAAATAGGCATCATACAGTTTTCATACTGAAGGAATAAGTATTTAATTCTGATGATGATAGTTTATAAAGTAGTATAGTTTATATAGAATATATATTCAAAAAAATTGTACAGTCTGACATTTAAGAAGACAAAAATTAAAGGCGCTGCGATCGTTTAAAACGTTTCAAATGATAACACCAAGATGGATCATGGAAAAATTAAAGTAAGTTTAAAAAGCGCAATGGTCTAAATGCATATTTTTTAATCTTTAACCGAGCAGTCTTCAGAAATTACTGGTAGTACCGAAGGGAGACGATTCTAAATTATATTCTAAGACAATTTTACATATAAACCTATTTAACGCTTTGCAAGGAAGGTGAAAACATGGAGAGGGGATTTTTTGTATTTCTGAAATGTACGTATCAAAATACCCATTTATCAGATGTTAAATCAAAATAAAACAAAATCTAATTCACAAATCAAAAATATTAATTTTAAAACAAAATTAATATAATCGAGATATGTTGTTTTGGATTGTTTCCAAAATGAACTGTCAAAATACGAATGTGAAAAATTTTAATGTGTAGAATATATATCAAAGACAAATTGAGTAGCTGGGTGGTGCCCACAATAATGAAAGAAAATACTTCTACTTTGCCAGGCTGTACATTAGTTGCAATTCACAGTGCCTACCTATCATTTTATCATCTTGTTAAAACTGTCTGAACGGGGAGAGGGACGTCGGAGAGTTATTATTTATTAATTCAAAATAATGATAATATTATTTTGCTATACGATAAACATGGTATTTTAAAATAGAAAAAATATTAATTACGTTTTTTTTTTAATTTGTATGGGCTTAGCATTTATCAAAATAAAATCAGAAATATTACACATTTTTGACTGTTCTACGAAGGTTTTACAAAAACATTTAAAAAGTTGAATATCCTTAAAAAATGCTGTGAAGGTTTTTATTTAACATGCCGATAAGATAAATGTAAAAAAAGAACAGTGTGTAGTTTAATTTTTTCATAAACACTACGTAACTTTAGTGTTTTTTTTAGTGCGGATTACAAATTTGTGGTTAAGTTTTTCTACAAAAACGTAACGATAAAGGATTAAAAATATTTTTCTCCACTTTAAAAATCATATTCATATTCTAAAAAAAATTGTAAAACATACAATACGACGGTCAGAAAAAGTAATATATCTGATTAGATTTTGATAAATGCTAAGCCTATGTAAATTTATAAAATACTTGATAAATGTTTTTCTATTTAAAAATATTATGTTTATCGTATTTCGTAATAATATTATCAATATTTCGAAATAATAAATAATTCCTCTCCGACATCCCTCTTCCCCTGAAGTGCGCTCGTAATTAATGGCAATCGATTGATATATGTCAGTTTATTAAAAAAAATGCATATTTTATTTATATTTTACGTAGACACCGTTAGACTTAAGATCAATAACATAGGATTCAAATCAAAAATGTTCCACCGACAAGGAATACACATAAAGTATATATAATGTGTAGGTAATGAAAGAAAAGAAATAGCCAAGCCAAGTTCCCGAATAAACACGGCTGGGCCGCATGCATACGAGTATATATTATGATAATATAAGGGAACTCATTTCCATGCGTACATTTAGAAGAGAATGGCAACGTTATATTTATTTAACAATAATGGATAAATCGTAATTTAATATTATGTCATGTATAGCTTGGCATTTTATTGTAGATATTTAATAATTTTGAACTACAAAATGTCATTACTAAGCTACGCACCTCGTCTTTGAAATGTATTCTTCACATTCAAATGTTTTCACGAATTCGCATTTGACAGTTTGTTTTAAAGAAAAAATGCAAAATATTATAATTAATTTTTTCACGTTTTTCATTTATTTATTTATAATTTTGATCTGTGAATTAGATATTGTTTTATTCTATTATCTAACATCTAATACATGGTTATTTCGATGCATAAATAAAACAAATCTAATTTTATAAAACATACGTTTACTTGACCTAACAAGAATTCAGTTATCGCAGTTAATTGAATATTATGTAATTTCAAGTAGGTACCTACCACCTTTCGGTCATCTTTGATCGATCGGAATATAATTTAATAATAAAACAAAGCAATTTTGTAATTCACAAAACCACTTGATTTTAATCGCGATGATAGAATTTTTTCTACTTTAGATAACGCGAAATTCAAAGCTTCCGGTCAACGAAGTTATTTTCATACAGAAATCACGAAACTTTTGTAAATTCACGTTTTCAATGGAGAAAAAATTTGTCGGTGTAATCAGAAAGCTATTACAAATTCAAATATAATATCAAAAGTGCAGTTATATTCTTGACACGTCTGAATCACAAAACAAATGTTCGCATGTCAAATCGTTAACAAAATGCAGATGCCATCCGGATCATTACCAAAAATAAGAGTTGTAAATGTGTACATGAAAAATTATGTGGCATGTAAATGGAAAATAGGTAGGACATACTCACATCCAGTCCCCATGCTGAGTGACTCCGGAGCCGAGAGCAAACCTGGACACTGAGTCTATTCGCTGAGGTTACTGAAGAGCAAATGGCGCCGATAAAGGTACATTTAAGTCCTTTCGTCGATTATATAATTTATGTCAAACGTGGTGTTGTTTTATTCGCACTCCTTTGCTACACCACTTCAATATTCTCCGCCAAATACCGGGTGCCCAGCCTCGGCGTTAATTAATTCACGATTGAAATATCCAATTAATTAGCTCAACACTATCGAATATCGTAAATATTTTAGCGAACTATCGATTGCAATATTGTGGCGGTACCTATTCATTAAATATTTCTGCATATCGCTGGTAAGCTCTGCTAGTCAGCGAGCCAGCGGCCCTGTTCCCGCTTGCAGAGTCGGGCTTCTCACATTTATTTCCAGCGCCGTCCGGGTCAACACCTTCCTTCGTACCTAGGTCCTGGTACGGCGTCGTTTGATATGTAATTATTTAAGTTAGAGAGCGTACTGTATTTAATAAACCAAGTATTCATATTCGAGTATTTTAATACCGTCCTTCACCGGGTAATAGTCAGATATACATATACACCTGCACCATTACAATAGCAATTGACATAATAATTAAAAATATATATTATTGGTAAACTACCTTGAAATTATTATAGTTTATTGATTACAACGATGTCGTCATGTTGTTAGCGATAAAAACACCCTTAATTATAAACTGTTAACTTTCATTTCGGGGGCTACTTTTTAGCTTAATTTACAAAATCTTATTAGAGTTCTTAGTTGTTGCTTTTTTTAGCCTTAAAAACTTCGACTATTAAACCGCTTCATTAATAGATGAATTTGTCCTGCGACCAGGATATTTATATTTTATTCCATGGTCGTAAATTAAAAAGCATAAAACAATAATTGGCTGGCTAGGGGAACTGGTAGCTTCGGGCTGTTTAGTTTGCAGGAAATTTTAATTAGAGCTTTTCTACAACTCCCGGGAAAAGTTATGGGGGCTTTTGAAAACACACAGTAAAACATTGCACATGGCGCAGCTTTCACCCTGTGCTGGGTTTTAAAACAATTATTTCCAGACTCCGCTATAACTCCGTGATACACTTCATCGTCACTTAAAAATATTTCGTACAATATATGCACCACCCTGTAGATATATATTTTTTACGATCGTGTGTTATGTAAATAGTTATAATTATATTATAGGGTGCACGGAGGCTGGAGTGACAAATAGCAGTTATCCACTAGGTATGTATGGTGCATCAAAATTCGATAGAACAGACTATCCGATTTTACATTAAAAATTATGTACCATCGATAAGTAGGTACAGTCAAATCTTTTTAAAGAGCCCACATTTGAATCCCATCTTATCCCACAGTAGTAGTCTTACGATACTGTAAACCAGTATACAAGAAATAATTTCTTTAAAATTATGTGCCTAAAACTACTTGGTATTCCATAACTGGGTGGCGTTGAATTGGAGTGAACCCTATTATTCTATGATATACCAAAATTACCTAGAAAAATAGTATGATATACCAAAAGCACCTAGTAAAATAGTATGATATACCAAAAGTACCTAATAAAATAGTATGATATACCAAAAGCACCTAGTAAAGTTGTATGATATACCAAAAGCACCTAGTAAAATAGTATGATATACCAAAAGCACCTAGTAAAATAGTATGATATACCAAAAGCACCTAGTAAAATAGTATGATATACCAAAAGCACCTAGTAAAATATTATGATATACCAAAAGTACCTAATAAAATAGTATGATATACCTAAAGCACCTAGTAAAGTTGTATGATATACCAAAAGCACCTAGTAAAATAGTATGATATACCAAAAGCACCTAGTAAAATAGTATGATATACCAAAAGCACCTAGTAAAATAGTATGATATACCAAAAGTACCTAATAAAATAGTATGATATACCAAAAGCACATAGTAAAATAGTATGATATACCAAAAAAATATAGACCTCTGTAGAATAATGTTGTACGTGTGTGACTTTAAATCGGAAGATTGCAGGTTCCTTTCCCACGCAGCTCAACAATAGATTTTTTTTTCTTTTTAGGCGCTAATAGGTTTGGGTGTCCTAATGTTGTTTGTCATGTTTGATGGATCTTACAAAACAACACTGATGAAAAAACACTACTTGCAATACACTTTTCAAAAGTGATATAAGTCATTAAAGGTACGAAAGAAAAAAGAAAAAAAAAACTGTCCTGAAAACCTAATCTCACCTAACCTAAGAATTATTAATTTTTTTTTTTTTTTTTAAATATACATTGGTTAGGATAGATTAGGTTTTCGGGGTAGTTTTTATTTATTTTTTAAATTTTAATTACATTATATCATTTGTAAAAAGTGTGCCGATTTAAGGTCGATTCACATCTATTAGCACCGCGCAGTGCAGACACGTAAAGTGGCAGGCACGTCAAAATTAATTGCTTACATTTTCTATGAACATATTTTGACGGCCTCCATGGTCGAGCGGTAAGGCTCTAGACTACGAATCCGAAGGTCGCGGGTTCAAATCCCGGCGTCCGCGAGTAAATTTTATTTAATTAATTTGTGGTGTTTCCCAATTAATTCATTAAAAATAATACATAGTATATCTGCGCACGTCCCAGAGTGGAAAATACTCTCAGTATCGCCCTGGTGAAAGACCACGATTCAGAATTGAAACGTTGCTTTTAGCCGTGTTTGGTGACCAGATCTGAATAGCCAGGCATTTCCCCACCTTCCTCTTCCCCTCCCCAATACCTTCAGCATCACAACATTCCCCAATTGGGGATGCCATAGTCTCACTGGCTCCAGACGGCTGGGAGCAGTTAGGACTCTTGCGCGGTATTCATATATGGTGTAATGTGAATAATTTCTTCTGTGCCGTGCCTGTCCAGTATAAGTTATCCAGAGATGTTGACCACGAGCGTGCTGGCTAGTGATGCCAGCACGCTCGTGGTCAACATCTATATATCATCAACAGAAATAGTTTTCTAATTAGGAACCGCCACATACGTAAAAAAATAGAACAATACCGACAGTATGATAAAGCTTTATACAATCAAATCTACGTAATATGGTAACATATACTGCGGGTTTTTTTAATAAAATTATTTAAAGAATTTCTTTCTTGATAATTCTGAAAAAAAACATCAGAAAGCCACCTTAATCTTTGCTTTTGGAAACATCGTAAATTTTCAAAGATACGGAACAAAGCAAGATAAATTTTATACATACTATTATTGTACGTTTATCTAGATTATTTAAAACACATATTGCGGTAGAAAAGTTAATTAAAACAAAAACGTGATTACGTTACTATACCATAAGAATTATTATTACTGTCTCTATTATTCACACGAGAAATTTGAGCAAGTCGAGTAAGTCAAATAAATATGTTATTAAAACAGTTTCTTTTTATTTTATTTTTTTTCTTCAACTGGAATGCCTAGTCCTCGTTACGGTGAATTTTTTTAACAATAATAATAATAATTGGATAACATGTATATCGCCGCTTTTGTAAAAAATCCCCTCAGGGGCGCTGTACAAATACTACTTGCTAGGGTTTATCTTATTATGTACAGATACAGAAAACATACTTACATGATAGGTCACTCCAGATTAAAACGTTAAATTACAAAGTTTTCGCTTGACATGATATGACTATGTAGGAACCATTAATTTCTTTACGATGACTAATTTGTCAGAGCTATGCTGATAATTACTTTATTCTTAAAATTTGTGATTCTTGCGAAGTGTTTTGTTGTACATTACATTGATGAGGTGTCAAACAGGATGAATACAAGTTCTTTAGTAAAGATCCCCAGAGCCTGCGATGGATAAACGATTTGTGTTTCTTAATTTTTAAGTGAATAAGATTATTTTCGTCCCGCTCCCACCAACACGCCATTTGATATATGTAAGCGGGATGAAATTTATTTATAATAATATGATAAGTTTTTAGACGAAGTAGGTTTTGACGGTCTCCGTGGTTGAGTGGTTACGATCCTTGGCTACGAATCCGGAGGTCGCGGGTACAAATCCCGGCGTGCGTAAGTAAATTTTATTCTATTAAGTGTATCCACTTCTTAAAATTCGAACAAAATCACGAACTCCTTATGCAGGTGGCGAAAATGTTGAATTAAAATTGGCCGCATGTTCCGAATTACGCAAAAAAACATCACCAAAATGCGTGTTATATGTTTATTTTGTTAAGCTCAGGCGTAATAATTAAAATGTTTTTTGGGGTCATATTCTAAGAAAATAATGAACAAAACGACAATATCGGAAAGGGGGTTCGTAAGTAGGAGATTTTGAACGTTAAACTTTTTTTAGGTCTGATACTGACTTGGGTTATAAAAAAAAAACTCACCATAAAATGCCCGGTTAAACGAAAGGCGAAGGTGTCTTGTCCTTGCAGTATTTAATTAAATCATCTATGATCTAGGCCAGGGGTCGGCAACCTGCGGCTCGCGAGCCACGTGCGGCTCTTTGGATGTGAAGCTGCGGCTCTTTAGTTCCATACGCAATGCTATTTATAGTTGGCAAGAAAAAAAATTGTGGCTCTATAAAAACTTTTAAATTTTGTAAATTGTAATTTTGGACTCTTCCGACTCAAAAGGTTGCCGACCCCTGATCTAGGCCATCAAAATTTCATAACAAAAACACATGATTTTGCATTACTTCCCATTGCATCGCCTTTAATTGTGTTATTTCGCAATTTATTGATTAAATATAATATGTATTATATTTGCGGCATGTTCCAGAGTGGTATATACTGTCAGTACCGCCCTAGTGAAAGACCACCATTCAGAATCAAAACATTACTTGAAATGGCTCTAACCGTGTTTGGTAACTAATAATAATAATAACAATTGGACGATTTGCATAGCGGTGTTCTTGTGAAAAATCACCTCAAGGCTAGATCTGAATAGCCAGGTACTTCCACACCTTCCTTCTTCTCAATGTCTTCAGCCTCACAACATACCCAATTGGGAATGCCATAGTCTCACTGATTCCAGGCGGTTGGGAGCAGTTGGAACTCTTGTGTGGTATCACATAAAAAATATGAAAAATGTTTAATATAAATAAACATTATATAATATCAAGACGAATCGCCCAAGTTAAAATATCACATGCCTCCACTTCATGGGCCGTCCATTTAGAACGTATTCTCCCCCGCCAGATTATTGGTTTACGATATAAACAGAACAGGACCTAGTACAGACCCCTGCTGCACACCATAAAATAAAGAAAATATATTTTCAAAGACACCAAGTAAAACAAGGGAAATAGAACATTGAGCATAAATGAATTGAATGCTTACCCAAGAGAACACTATGTAACCGTCTCCGGATATAATATACAGATCGGGTATAAAAATAATGATACAATAAAAAAAGAAAGGGGAAAATATATTATATAAGAGCCTACTGTAATAAACAGAAATACACACAAAGGATTAAGACATTTCAAAAAATAATTACAAGTTAAAATAACAGCACCAACCCAAAAAACTATCACGGTAGAAATAAACTTGTCAGAAACCATAATAATAAGAAAATAAGAAACAAACTTGTTATCAAACTATTTTTCTAAGAAAATTATATGAAACAACGACATTCACAGACCAACACAAAGGCGTGCAATGAATTCAGAATACCAAAAAGGAACAAAGCCAACACGCAAAACAGTTTACTCTACAAAGGGATGAAATATTATAATGTGCTGCCGGAAACCATCAAAAGTACACCAATTAATAAATTCAAAATAGATTGTAAGAATGATTTTGTCATGCTTAACAATAAGTTAAGTATGATAAAATCCAATAGTACGTAAGTTATTATTAGTAATTTGTAAACGTAAATGTACAAATAAGTAATAGAAAAATAAATGTTTTTAATAGTGAGATAATAATAATGTTTGAATAATTTCCATATCGCATTTTTTCAAAGTGGCGTTTAAAAAACTATAAAAGTACTTTAAAAATACTAAAAATAACTTGCTGCTGAAATAATATTTAACGATGTAGAGCATGATAAAACATTTCATGGATATTTAGAGGAAATTGAAAATTTCTTGCCAAATTATTCAAATCATATGTAGATTCCGAACCAACATTATTTTTCACAACGTTGTGAAGTTTACGTCGTCGCATACCTCGAAAAAAATCGTACAAGATGAGCCATTTGCGACTGGTAATATAACGAAATTAGACACACTGGTATAATAACGATAACAAATTAATAATACTAATAAATACAGCGGGACTTCGCATAACGAGCACCTGCCATAACGCGTGATTTGCTTAACGAACTTTTTTTTAATGACCCACTTAACGAGGTTTGCTTCACATATCGAGTGACGAGGAGAATAGAAAAGAAGGACATACCGGGAAATCCCGGATTGTAAAAACAAAGCACAAGCCGACTCAAGATGATCGAAAAAGCATGGGAGGAGGTCAACCAGAGAACCCTTATTTCTGCTTGGAAAAAGCTTTGGCCGGACAGCGTTGTCGAACGCAACTAAGGGGTTTGAGACAGTGCCGTAGCATGTAGTCAACGAGATTTTGTCTTTGGACAACATCATGGGGATGGAGGTGGATAATGATAGCGATTAGTTTGTGGATGAACACAGCCAGGAGCTGACTACTGAAGAGCTTATGGAGTTGCATTGGGTTTCACAACAAGAAGCTGTGAAGGAGAGTTGGTCAGGAGAGAAAGAGATAACAGCAAAGCTAACACCCTAAATAAAAGAAATGCTAAAATTATGGAAAACTGTTACATAGTACATTCAGAAGCATCATTCTAATAAGGCAGTGGCTATGCATGCTATAAATTTATTTAATGATAATGATAAGTCACATTTTGACAAAAAAAAACGACAAAAACGAATGTTTGTAGACAGCTTTCTAGTAAAAAAAGAAATAGGTATCATAAATAATAAATTACGCTCCAGCGATGTATATTTTTGTTTGTATAAACGACATACATATTGTTGTTTATTTTCATCGTGTTTTACGTTGATTCATATGGGAAAAAGTGTTTCGCTCAGCGAGCGTTTTGCGTTAGGAGTAAGATTCTGGGAAGAATTGATTCGAGATTCCGCTGTACCAAAGCCGGTCTTAAAGAACTACTAAGACCGGCTTTGGCTGTACCCACTGATCCAAAAATTGTTTTGATTAAACTGAATACTCGAGGGGTTTAAGTTATCAGTATTAAAAAGAGAACGATATGATACGATACGATTGTACCAGCCCAGCCAAGAGCGGTCCTGTCCCGGTGCGACCTGTACATCAGGGATTTGTTAGGACTTGGAACACGTGCTCTGAGGATGGGAAAGTAGATGGAGATTAATCAGCCGGTATACATGGTAACCTGGAGCCAATATAGGAATGCAGGATGGGCAGGAATAAATGAATTAATTGAGCGTCGTTTTCGTTTCTGGCTGCCAACTCGGTGTTCAAAAAGAGTAGGCTATTTTTAACCGTATTTTTTCAAGATCAGATTGTCGTAATAACTAGACCGATCAATAAGGAGTCATTTTAAATACCGAAAGCACCAATCTAGCAAATATTATATCAATGGTGTCGTATAGTCAGCTACAACTGCGTATAAAATGTAATATCACACGAAGCGCCTGAAAATTGATTTTCAAGTGTATGTGATTTTTTACAATTTTTGCTTTACGAATGATTGTCGTTAGAATAAAATTAAACAAAAAAAACTAGAACCCACTACAAGACGATATGAAACCGAAAATATATAAAGTGCTTTTTTTTTAATTTAAAATAAATCAAATTTTTTCAATGTTTCAAGTTCTTCAAGTATTTTAATTAATTTTTTATTGTGAAAGTTGTTTCGGCGTTCAAAGCCATTTTCAAATTGTCCGGCTTTGAACGCCTAAACAGCTGTTACAATAACAAAATACTTGCAGAACTTTATAAAAATAATAACATTATTAAATTTGATTTTAATTAAAAATATACACATTATGGAGTTCTAAGAATGCACAATAACAATTAATAATCAAAGAGTGTTTTTTTACACAACTATGTGAGTAAATTACAAAAAGATGTTTATAAACAGTATCTTTTAGGAACCCGTAGAGATTTGTTCTTTTTGGAATTGTAATTTATAAAAGGTAGTGATGGTTCACGCGTTTACATAATATTACAAAATACATTATAACAAAAACAGGGAAAAAAATGAATAAATAAAAGCTACTCACTCGCTGCCATCTGTTGCTGGTGTTGAGAAATTGCCCTCTAGAAGAAAAAAAAAACACACTTAAATTAATTCATTGTATTAAGTTGTTACTAAATACTGCCATTTGGGAAAACGGTTTAACAAATCAGCTTATGCGTGTAGAATAAAAAAAGGTAATGTGGGTTAATATGTTATGCGGTACCCGAGGCCGGAAAAAATACGAAGATCAGTGAATCCTAAATTTGTTTGTACGTCGCCCCTTTGTTCCTTTGCCAAAGTCATTTTCAGGGGTCCTGAACATGAAATTTGAATACCCAAAGCAAAATTCAAATGGAGCAGCCCTAAAGGACTGCTGCAGGAAAAAAATATTCCTTTATAAATAAATACTTACACATGTGACTAAACAGAAACGTATATTATATAATAACTTGTTATTTTACTGCCAGGAATTTGATTAATCTGTGCGTAAATTTCGTATGCGCATCATTGAAATAGTTTTTTTTTTAACTCCATTACCTCCGCACAGGACGCCCTGAGAAAATAATTTTTCTCATGTCCTGTATTATCATCTTCGAGGATGCTTGTGGAGGGTCTCTATGGGGAAACTAAGGAGTGAACATGGATCTTGAAAATATGTTGTAGGAGGGGGGAAACACAGAGGCAGGCAAATCGTTCCACAGCCAGGCTAGAAACGACCCGTTCTCATGTGACAAATATCAACCGTGTACAAATGTTGGACGCGCGTTTGGCGTGTTTCCAGACTATGCACCGATGCCGAAGGGATCAATGACGCTAATTACTCAGAACATCTAACATTGAAATACCGGTAGAAAAAGGACAGTATCCCTGGCGCCTGTGCTCTAAATATTGCAATCCGCTTGTTAAGATATAGAAATTTATCAAATGGACCGAACGTTTCTGCAGAGTCAGGGGTTTTTATCAGATATTTTGGGGTTCAAAACTAGAAGTGACTGCCCAATTAAACAGTTGGGCGCACTGAAGTGAATTTACCGAAAAATATTAATACGAAAACTGTTCTTGGGAAAATTAATATAATATTATTTTAAAATTGTAACAGTGAGACCAGTCAGTGGCTGAGTTCGCATCGCGTCTGGGTCCCAGATCCCACCCAGGCGTTGTGAGTTCCATTCCTTGACTGGCTAAGTACACCATCACGACAAAAGCATCTTCCGCTTACTGTGATCATAGTAAGAGAATTTCAAATACTGTCAGGTTATTCATGACCCGGGAATGTTTGTCTTTCTTTAAAAAATGATAATATTAAAAGGGAATTTTGTCTTAGATGATAACATTTCAAAGTTGGATATCTCTAATGTAATGATCCAATCTTACCGGTTGATAATCATCACCCCCCTCTTCATATTAATTTAAATGTATGTTATGTCAAATCAAAACCCGTCGAAGAAACTCTAAACTATAAAAAAGCAGATTTTGATTCTATAAATTACCATCTTTCTCACGTCAACTGGTCTTTTTTGTCAGACATGAACACTGACAAGTCTTTAGAAAACTTATATTCAATAATTTCTAGCACCATCAACTCATATGTACCACTATATATTCCTAAAAACCATAAATATCCAACTTGGTTTTCATCAAATTTAATAGCCACATTACAACAAAAAAAAAAACTTCACAAAAAATTCAAAGAAACTCACTCAAAAATTGACTATTCAAATTTCAGTGAATCTAGAAAAAAATGCAAAGAACTCTCTAAAATCTGTTACAAATCACATATTAATTATATCGAGAACACAGCTTTAAAATCAAACAATCTCTGGAATTTTCTTAAAAAAATAAACAATGACAGTACTGACTATCCACCAGAAATGCATATGGATGATAAATACGCCAACTGTACACAAGATATTGCAAATCTTTTCTCAGATTTCTTCAAAAATGTATATGATGATGAAACACCAGAAGAAAATATACCCTCATACACTTTTAAAAAAACCACACATTTAACCAATTGCTTCATCACGGAAGAATCTGTTAAAAGGAAATTATGTTCCCTAGATATAAACAAATCTGCAGGCCCAGACACCATTCCGCCAATTTTCCTAAAAAAATGCTCCTCTGTATTGTCTAAGCCACTGAGCATTCTATTTAACCATCTCCTATCGTCTGGATATTTTCCCATCTACTGGAAATCCAGCTTTATTATCCCTATATTTAAAAAAGGTGACGAGACTGACATTTCAAACTATCGGCCAATATGCATACAATCTGTATTACCCAAAATCTTTGAATCTCTGGTTCTGGATGAAATATATCCCACACTAATAGAAGTAATAAATGACCAACAACATGGCTTCATCAAAGGTAGATCAACTACAACAAATTTATTACTTTTTCAAAACTATATATTGGAGGCATTTGCAAAAAATAAACAAGTTGACTGTATATACACTGATTTCTCGAAGGCTTTTGATAAAGTATCTCACAAAGTACTGATCCGGAAACTTCATGCCCTGGGAATTGGAGGAAATATTTTAAAGTGGTTAAGTAGTTACTTATCAGATAGAACCTTGTTTGTTAAAATAAAATCTTTTATATCCAAATCGTTTTCCGCTACTAGTGGCGTACCGCAAGGTAGTCACCTTGGTCCGGTTTTATTTCTTGTCTTTATAAACGACATAGTCAACGGCTTTAAAGGTGTCAAAGTTTTGCTATTCGCCGACGATATTAAATTATATAGAGAAATAACTGATTCAAACCACTGTCAAATTCTTCAGTTTAATATTGACATGCTAAATAACTGGTGCTCACAAAACAATTTATATCTAAATGTTGAAAAATGTAAAACTCTAACCTTTTCCAGAAAGAAAACGTCTCTCTTTTTTGACTATTCAGTAAATCAAATTAATTTACAAAGAGTTACAGAAATGAGAGATCTCGGAATTATAATGGATGAGAAACTAAATTTCACTGCTCACATTCAACAAATTGTAAATAAAGGTATGAAAACTTTAGGATTTATATTAAGAACAATAAAAAATTTTCAATCGTTACAAGTAATAAAATTATTGTACATAGCCCTAGTTAGAAGTTTAATTGAACATAATTCCATAGTGTGGTCGCCTTTCTACAAAATACATATTCACAATATTGAAAGAATTCAAAGAAAATTTTTGCGTTTCATAAATTTTAAAGTAAACATACCTTTAGAGCACATAAATTACCCATCGTTAATGAATATTTTAAATATTCCAACATTAGAAAACAAACGGAAAATTAACGACCTAACCTTTTTACTAAAATTGTTAAACTGTAAATTAAATTGTTCTGAACTCCTGCATTTAATAAACTTGTACATACCCAATCGAACTACAAGACAGACATTAACTTTCTACATATCTTTATCCCGTTCTAACTATAGTTTAAATTCACCAATTCAACGCTTACACAGTCTTGGTAACAAATACTTAAATGATATGGATGTATTTGACAATAATCTAAACTTGGCAAATTTCAAAAGGAGGATGAGTGATTTGTTTCTGCCTGGTTTATAAATTATTGTTAACTACAACTTTTAACATTATTTACTTATTTGTTATCAATGTCAGTATTGACTTGGTGGATATTGGACCCGTTATTTTTTTATTTTTTCTGTTACTGTGCATTATTAGTTATTAGTTTTTGGTGCAGTTACTGAAATGTGTTTTGCACCTGTGTGAATATTATAAACTAAATATGTAAAAGCCCATATAGGGCGTATATAATATAATAAATAAAATAAAAATAAAAAATAAAATAAATCTCATGATTAAAATTATGTTTCGAGCCAAAAAGTAATTGCGTTGACCTAGAAAATCAAGACAGAAAAGGCTATGCAGATTTCAAGACGCCTAGATGAGACATACACAAAAAATATATTTTATAAATTCAAAAACAATCAGGAAGCATTTACCCACCCACACATTATTTCAATTTGACGGATTGTCTGAACGATTTTTCCAGAGAGTATGTAAATTAGGCACAATAGCGTTATTGTGGTAAAAATTTAAAGCGCAGAATGGAATAATCAATTTGCCGCTCCGAAAACCAGACAAGTAAAAGTCACATAATTTTTAATCTACGGGGAATTGAAGCCGGAACACAAATTCCCCTCCCCCTTCCTCTCCCATATATTATGAATCTTCAACTGTTCTTCCAGCGCCCCCCAGCGGGAATTACTGGTGTAGATGATTACAAATTCGTAAAGCTGACTATGCCAAGAACATATTCAATTTTTTTTTGGGAAAAACAATAAAGCATTCAAGGATCATACTGAATAACGAACAACCAACTAGTGACATTAAAGTTACGATTAAATTTTTAAAAATGGTTTCTATACATATAAACCACAATTTTTCTTAGGATGTTTTATTTTATTTCCTTAGCAAGATACAATGTTAAAAAAACAATACATGTATAGACCTTAGGTGCCTATGTCAATTTTCATTCATTGTGGGGTGAGCAGGTACTTCACAATGCTTTGTTCTTTAAAATAATAACATAATAACATCGAATAATTTTTCTACCTGAGAAGCTAACTACGTTTAATCTATACGACGTACCACCACCAGCAAATGTACACTGATGTAAAAGATATTAACATTTTCAAAAATTTACCACGCATTAATAATACAGTGCTGCTTACGTTACGAGAGCAGAAAATCCATTTTCGTAAGGTACACAACCCTAACAATATTAGCAATCAGTGGTGTCGCGTGACTGTCCTTTCGATATTGTCAATTTTCTGACAAATACGAAGTTAAACGTTGCTATTTCATTATATGAGTAATTTTTTTTAGGAATCATATTCAAAATTCATGTAAAAAACGAAAGTTAGAAAAAACTTAGCAATTATTGCCCTGGAAAACGAAAAAAGTCATCCTCCCCCCACCCCAAGACTCGACCTTTTGATTTATTTTTTCTCTGTCGAACACAAATTAATGGCCTGTAGCTAATAACGTGGGTTCCCAGTATATATTGGACGCTCTTAGTACCCTGTTTCTCCGGAACGCCAATGTGGCACTACCAGTGGCGACACCAAATAAAATGTATAGCGCTCTATGGAGGATCCCTCAACTGGTGTCCACTTGGTATCGCCACAAATTGGTGACCGACACCATCATCGACGCGTGCCAACCAGTAAAATGTAGGTATAGCGCTGCATGGCGAGGACAAAATGGTGGCGCCACTGGCGGGGCCACACTGGTGTCCCAGTGAAATAGAGCCCTTAAACCAATCCCCCGTCGATAAGATGTTAGTGTGATAAGTAAGTTTGTTTGCCCTTAAGGGTGAACACAATCAACGGCACGTGATTGGTGGCTGTCTACGTGAGGTGGGTGGGTGACCTAAGAAGGAATAGTCAATCCCACAAAGTTTATTCTTTACGTTCCGACGGTCATTCGAAATTACTTAATCACTCAAAGAAAAAAAAAGTATGCAAAAGACAATCGTGATAATTGTTGCAACATAATGTAGTCATTATTAGACAGAGCACCATACTATAATCCGAATAGGCGATTATTCAATGCACAATGGGTACTTGCAAAACAAATTTTACCGTGCGGCAAGATTGGCATAAAATAATTATTTATATTACTCTTTTCTACAACCTCCTTTAAATCGCCTCGGATTTTATTAGTAATGGTAGCAGAATGTTTTAAATAAAATCAGTAGTTGAACCTGATTATTTAGACAATTCCCGAGGAAAGCAATCCGGTGAATGTCCTCTAACACAACAAAACGAAGAAACGTAAAATAGGTAACCGGGTCTGCAATGGACGAAGCCCGCTGAACTCGACTTGAAACTTGAAATCCGAACAGGATGGGTCGATTTATTTTAACAGAAAACACAGAAACAACATTAAATTTGACTTGTCGCTTAATCTCAATCAAAACAGAAAATATATAATAATATTAATAGATATAACAGAGTCTTGTCGGAAAATGCGGCTTTGACCCTACAAGAAAAACGTTATGTAAATAAGGATGGAAAATATCATTGAAGAGGCCTAGCGCCTTTAAAGGCACTTAATCATAAGATTAACTAAAATATGTTATATAAAATAATGGAAAACAAAAAAGCACTTTTACCCTTCGTTTATTAGATTGTCTAAAAATAATTTAACATGTAGGTAGATACTTAATTGCATTACTTGTTTATGAGAGGAATTTCGTTTGATCGATAAAAAGATAATAATGTGTTGTTATCGTGTTTAATATAAATTAATTTTGCGAAAGTTTATCGCGTTTATTTGAGAAATCACGAATATAATAACGATTTGTTTTTTAAAGTACTCGCTGGATCATGAATGCATATTGAATAATTAATTTATCAAATTTCCCTAAAGGCTGGAAAGATATTTTCATAAGGTTCTCCAAGTTTAATAATCACCGTTATATTTTCACTAGACCTGGCAGCGCCCATATTTCAAAAAGAAAAATTCGTGTTAACATATTTTTGAGCCGGGTGGGAATAGAAACCAAAATTTCGAAGTAAATTCCAAGATCACTACGCTGCAGAAGTTGATAATGAATGATTTGTGAACGTATTATGAATTAATTGTTATCGTGTTTAATTCGAAAAATACATTCAATTGATAATATTTTTTTAGCAATATAAATTAAATCAAATTTAATGTTATTATTAAGTTCTGGAATAATTTCGAAAAACAAGACATATCTTAATACCAGATAAATTATATACCTGCAGAACTTAATAATAACATTATAAAACATGATTTGATTGACTTTAAATTAATAAAAACAAAAATAAAAAGTTCACTTCCTTTGATATGTAACTACATGTCAGGAGAGTAAGATAATTAATATAATTAATTATGAAACTTCTAGAAGCCTCTGAATATTACTTCTCACCGAATGGATGAAGGACTTGAAATTAATTGGTAAATGTGAATAACTTTAATTAATATATTCAATTGAATATTAATCAGAAATACAATATGTGCATTGTGAGTTGTTCAATGTTCACCCAACACTTTAATTATAATGAGAAATGGGACACGTGCTTCGCGTAAATCAAATTCCAGTTTCTAAATCCGAGAGCGATGTTTACCCGCTGCATTCCTAGATTCGATCGGATTCCCGATATTAGACATCGTGACCCTAATGCACCGAGAATGATAATTCTCTCATCTTATAGATGAAAACAACAACAACAAAAAAAACCTATAATATTTATTCGAGTAACATAATTCCTCAAATAAAACCGTGAATACATAATAATCTGCTCCGTAATTGACCGAACGAAACTTTTGGATCTCCCGCCTCTCAAAAGAAATGACAGATTTAGGAACTATCACCAAAATGGGTTTAGTTTAAAGGGTTCTTTTGTGCAACCTTCAAATAGATTTTTGAATCCATCACGGGAGGTGGGTACTCTCTTAAAGTAGTCAAATAACACACAACACTGCAAACGAAAAGATGAACAGAAAACACTGAACGTATTACGAAATGAAAGAAATTCCGTTTTGATGGCAAACGAACTAAAACTAGGTATTGGCCCGACGTATATAAGTTTAGTAGAAAATCCAAGTGTTGTCTGCGACTCGCGTGAACGAGTTAAAATAGACGACAGATTATTTTTAAATTTCACAAGATCATTGAAGATGTTTCGAACGAATCAAAACATCGATGGAGCTTGTGCGTGTTTTTTTTTCTTCATTGGCCAGCCATCTTGAAATAGTATTGTTATTTAGTAAGAGGCATTCAAAGGCACGCAATTATTTAGAAGCATCATTTTGGTGGGTCAAGGTTAATTAAGAGTATAAATTTAAATATCCACCGAACAGACAAAATATTGCGCATCGTACGTTGCACTTATGTATTAAATTTTATTGTATACTAAAATTTATCAGTAAAAATGGGATTAAAATGTTCATGTTGATCTATCAGTAGATACTAATTTATTGTCGGTAATTTTGTTAGATAACGAAGGCACTTGAAGAAATAATGTAAAACATGAAAATATTGTTTTCAGTTGTTCAAAAATTAAAACACTTTATTTATACCTACTGTATTATTTTGCGGGAGAGCTGTTTCAACACAAGAAAGATGATCTAATTATAGCGATTAAAAAATGTAGTAGTTTTTGGGATAATTTTAAATGAGGTAAAAACTTCGTCGAAACACCTGCGCGAACTGGACCTACTGTGAATTTGACTGGTACGTTTAAATCGGGAGAAAACTTTCTCAACTGAATATAATAACTACAATGAAGTGAACAAATAAAATGTACCAATAATTATGTCCTTTGTTCGTTTTTGAGAATAATTATTACGTTTGGTCGATAATAAGATAGTAAAAATGTTTCAATTTTCGTGATTCGTGGAACATAATTTTGCTTAAGTTTTGTCACGTTTATTTGAGAAATCACGAAACGACGATAATTTGTTTATAGCCGGGGTTCTTAAACTATGGGTCGATTTGCATAATATGTAGTGGGCCGCGAGAAAAATATTCCTACCTACTTGAGATAATAACATACTATAAAAATGTTCAGGAAATGACTAAATGCTGTGGCCGGTATAATTATTACCTTAGAGGCAGTTTTATAAACGAACTACCAAATTTATGTTACGTAACGAACCGTTTCGTTAACGGACCGTTATCCGTCCGTCTTTTATCTTAAATAATTGCCATTTGCTTGTCATCACTTTCACTGCTCGATAAAGAATTCTTTTCACAAATGCAAACTATATATTGTCTTTCCAATTAAAATAGTCCACGGTTTCAAATAAACAACCATCGGGCAACAACTGACAGCTGTCAAATGACCGGTAATCTGACGAAGGTTTATAAAACGGCGAAATCTGGCGGTAATTAAAATATTGGTTAAAAATGGTATCAAGCGAACGGATGGTTATAAAACCGTCCCTTAATGTATTTTAAATTACCGAAGAAACAAATCACTATGTGGCTTGACATTATACTTAAATGAAAACAATCGATTATATGATTAAGTTCGTGAGGAAGGTTAAGATTAACCGAAACCGACCGATTATGCATAAATTTAATAAAGTGGTTTTAAACAAACAACTTTTTTCTCAATCAAGAATATAATTTAATTATCATTTATGTGTGCTTTTTTATTATTACTTATGTTCACATGGATCGGAAAATCAAAATCGTTACTCTGATCTGGACCAAGATTCCCCAGTGTTAAAATAACCCTGTCTATGAAAATGAAAAAAAAACACTCAATTAGGTATCTAATTCTTTACATACCGAAAAGATGCATAACTTTTAAAAAGTAAAGGACCCATGTAAAATGGCTTAGTGACAACATTAAAACTATAGATATGCTAAATTTATTTTAAAAAATGGTCAAAAAGTCTATGTTAGCTGAGAGTGGTGATTTCGCTTTATCCATGTTATCCCTTATGTTTTAATCAATGTTTTGTTGCAACAATTATAAGAGCATCGCATAAGAGCTATTGTTTAATTATTATTTTTTTATATATATTATCTTTGTACTCATCTACAATCCAAAAACTTGTTCCTCTTTTTTCTTTCTATGTATGTATCATATGTATTACTATATTATGTATTATGCAATTTCATACATTTTTACATCATCCGAAAAATAAAAACACAATGATTTTTTTTTCACAATATCATGCACTCATATTATACGAGTATTATATGATGCACTTGTGTATAATGTATCATGTAGATCAGGCTATTACTATTTTTATTTTTAAAAAAAGTAGTATCTACAAATTAAAAACCTTTCCCTTTATAACTTCTCTGCGGCATGCACTTATACATTATTATACCTTCATATGTATTATAAATATGTTACACTTATATAACAACTATGTATCATGTTATTTTTTTTAAGTTCTGTACATATAATCATTTTAATGTTAAAATATGTAAAAGCCCTTTGGGGCGTTAATGAATAAATAAATAAATGTTGAAACCATATGTATGCTCCATATTATAATTATTATTGACTTATTATTACTTACTTATTACTATTTACTTATTATTACTTACTTATTACTACATACTTAATTTACTCATTATTATTTATCGTTTAAGTAAAATTGTAAAGCCACTCATCTCAACACAGTACTGTCCTAGTGAGATGAATGGCTAATGTTATTTTGTTTTTAAATTCAAGAATAAATAAATAAATATGGTCCAGTCTCTGGGAGCTTCGCTATAAAATATATCGCTGTTCCATGCATCGTTTAAGAGAAATAAGGAGAGGTTACAAAGGATCTATCAGCGGTGCCTATGCATTTCGATACATTGAAGATATATCGAGAAGCATCTCCAGTTATACAATAGGGAAAATACTCCTCAAACAACCGATAACCTTTGTTCTAAGAACAGTTATTAATCTGCGTTCAATGAGGATACTGACAATATCCTAACGGTGAGCGTTGTCTATTGTTGCAACACAATGCGCATCTTTCAGCTGTCAAACCAAATTATCGTATGAGTAGAAATATATCACAAAGGAAGCGGGTTCATCTAGTTCAAAACATTCGTATTTAATAATGGTCAAAAATATTATCATAATTCTATGCATTATCTTGATTAAAATTCTAAAGCCCGTGAGGTGATTTAAAAAAATGGCGCTATACAAATTATCCCATTATAGTAAGAAGTCTTTTTATATTAGTCCAATTCGATAACCGAATTCTAGACATATCTTAATTCGTTAAAAAAAACACAGTAACTCCATACAGGAGGCCTTGAGGAAAATAATTTCCCTCAGAGCCTATTTCATCTTTGGGGATGCTGTACGGATGCTATTTTTAACGAAAAGAAGGAGAAGAAGTCCTAGGAAGGAAAAGGTATGAGAGGTGAGTAGGAATTTGGGGATCAATGTGTCCAGGAATGACGGACGTATTAATCCATTCATCTAAGGCGATGGGTCAAGAGAGTCCTGCTGGAGAGGTCAAGGGATCTCCCCCAACCGGTCTCTCCCGATCCGGCCCGCCACGCAGTTGGTGAGCAGACGCATCCGCCGCCAAAATCTGGATAAATCTCCCTCCATGAACCCGTGCACCCCTGCTAAGTCACCTAACGTAGCGAACCACTTGGGTTAATATATGGCAAAGGTGTTGTTTATCCAATGAGTGGTTCCCGGAGCAGCGGTACCCATAGCCGCCTCCCAAATGTGTAAATTTAAATTCAAAGCGAAATATGTAAAAATGAAACAAAACAACATGTGAATAAAAATTAAACACAAATCGTGTCAATATCGACGTCGGGCACGGGGCCTACGTTTTCTATTGCAATTTAGGAGAAATCGAAATAATTGGTCGCTAAGTGACCAACTTGCATTAATTCTCGTAGAAGCGTTAAAAACTAGGTACGAGATAATGGTTTACAATAACACGGAATCTTTCAAAGGGGGAAAGGAACGTTGGAGAGGGATTATTTAAATTCGAAATAATGATAATATTATTACCCAATACTTGGAAAAGGGGAAAAACATGTATTACATTTTTATTTATTTAGTCTTAGCATTTATGAAAATTCAATGAGAAATATGACCTTTTTCTGACCGTTCTACGTACGTTTTATCAAATATTTTAAAATAATTAATATCCTCAAATAATACTTTGAAGGTTTTTCTTTAAAATGCCGATAGAAATTAAAAAAAAAAAACACTAACTTCAATGTTTTTTTTTAATGCGGATTACAGAACTTTGGTTACGTTTATTTAAAAAAACGTACCGGGAAAGATTTCAATTGTATTTCCCCATTTTTTTTTTAATATTTCAATATTTAGTAAAAGATAAGTAGGACGGTTAGAAAAAGTCGTATTTCCCACTTGATTTTGATAAATGTTAAGATAATGTAAATTTGAAAGATATATATAATAAATATAGTAATTAAATAATTAAAAATGTACTTTGTTTAGACCACTTTTATAAAAAATAAATAAATATCTCTACATGTTTCGATAGCAATGCTATCATCCTATATTCCTGAGGGTGATAGCATTGCTATCGAAACATGTAGATATTTATTTATTTAATAATGACGCCACAAAGTTACCAATCGTTTGAAGAAATTATAAAATATTTTTTTCTTTAAAAACATTATGTTTATCTTAATGCGTAATAATATTATCGTTATTTCGAATTAACAAATAATCCCACTCCCCCTTAACCCACTGAAAGATAAAATGTTAATTTTCCTCTTTATCCTTCCCTCAAATTTAATGTAATGAATTTTGCTGATATTTTGCGTCTCTCATAATGATGATTCGGATTGCCGAAGACGATAGATCATTTAGCATTTAGATCATCAGCCCACCTCACTGTTTAAAAATGTTAACCCTATTAAGTAATCAATTGTTTATAAAAACATTGGGCTTGAATACAGAATTAATTTACTCCTGAAAAATGGAAAAGGAAGATAAATAACTTTTCTTAGCGGACTTACAAAGAGTAATCGAAGCACACGTCCGCGGGAAGATATTATAAATTAATTAATGAATATATCGTCGCACGTAAGAAATACTGCTGTAACCACCACTACCCACAAAAATGCTCTGTATACACCATTACACAGGATTTTTTTCTGCATTGATATATCTGGGTCCCGTGAATGCAATGAAAAATAAGACCTGTACGACGTTGAAAAAAACCTTGTTTTGTCAATATTACGTTTTTTAATTAATATATAAGCCTCAAAATCCTGCGGTTTTTTACATCGCTTTGGCTGTTACAGCAATATTGCTTTCCTGCGACGATATGTATATTAAATTACTAGCGTCGTAGTAACCCGGACCTGACAGTGGGACAGGGTTGGTACAGAATGACCACTGCCGTACCCCAAAGTAAGGTGTTAAGAGGTAATGGGTTAAAACTTGAATTTCAAAACTGATGAATATAATATTATAATATATGATGTATTATTAATGAGGCATTGTCATGTAATAATACTTTTCCGTTATATTTTGTAGGTGAATTACTGGATCTGCGTGAGAAAATTCGTAACGACCTTTGAGTTCTATAATCTTGAATTCAACACACGTTTACGGCATTAATACCTGTTGGGCTCAGCTGGTTTGCCAATTATTCACTGGAAAACCTAAATTCTTATCACCTTAAAATGTTATCTATGACAAAAATCAGCCCAATATAAAATAATGGAAACACAAAGAAATCTTTAAAATAAATTTTCTAAAACAAAGCATAGTTTTACTGAATGTGTGCAATCAAGGGCAGGTTAATCATGATAAAATATTGGAAAAATGATGCACTTTTATGTGATCGAGATAATCCCATTTCATGTGATTTATATTTTAATTACGTTTCAGTGATGCATAAAGAACGAGTTGGTGTAATTTGGATAGTCCTTCATCGAACAGTGGCTCATTACCGCGATGAAATTAAGTTTCAACGATGTATAAAAAACAAATGTATGGAGTTTGTTTATCAATCAATATATGAACAACTATTCATCATCAATATCAACATGGTGAAATCACGTTTGAACGATGCATAAAGAATATGATTTTTTATAAACATTTTTTTAACCAAAAAATTCATATTAAAATAGAACTCCACCATGAATTGACAGTTTCAAAATTAGAAATTATGTATAAAAAGCTAGTTGTTGAAGATAGCTGGTACATATCAATTAAGGTATTACTTGTTGCAACAGAGATCGCACGCCGCTGAGCTCGAGAGAACGCGCGTCCAATGACCTGCTGCGGGGTTTGGGGACGGCCCCGAAAGGCTCATCCCCCTTCTTTCCGCCCTTGATCCAACGGAAGTAAGCTGCCATCTTCGTGGAATGCCCCTATATGATATTCCCGCCAGATAAAACAACGGAAAAACACGCACTGGCACTCTCGGACAGCCTGTCTTATGACATTTGAAAAACAATGAACACCGGTCGAAAACAACGCGCTAGAAGTGAATTGAACCGTACGTCTAAACACTCCAGACGTAGCAAATAACTTTAACTTTTAACTGAATGTGCTCTTTGTGTAAATTATCAAACTCAGTAACATAAACGCTAAAACTGTCCCCAAAAGATCGCACAGAAATGTTCCATGAAATTAACTATTTTCACACTGAAAACAAATGACTTCTCACTTTTCACGCTGACAGCAAGTGGATTCACACTTTTCTTACTGACAACAAGTTTAGTGAATTATAACTTTTCTCACAGGCAACAAGTGTGATTTTTCAATATTCTCACTGAAAACGAGTGACTTCTCACTGACAAGTTGTGACCTCTCACTTTTCTCACTGACAACAAATTAATGACTTCTCACTTTTCGCACTGACAATAAGTGATTTTTCAATTTTCTCACTGACAACAATTTATTAAGTGTTAGGAGCACAGAACGCCGTCCGGCTAATCAATCAGCCCACCTCGCGGTTCGCGCCACATTCGACCATTATGTCACCAATTATGGAATTCGCGGCGCGGCAGGTGGAGGTAGAGCCTACGATAATAATAATTCACGTGCCGCAAGTTCCCAATACCGCGAGCTACTTAAGTAATTCGGGTTGCGGAAAATATTCGGCGATAAGAGAACACGCGCGCGGGCAGGCACGACGGACACTAACCGCCTAACCGGCACTAGGCAGCAGAATGACACTGAGCACCGGGCAACTGAACTGGTGTGCGACCCGCGGTTATCACCAATAGAACTTTTAAGCGGTACGCATAAATTAATTTCGACTGAAAATTGGAAGGAAGCGTTTGTTCGATAAGTGGGTATTGCTTGAGAGATTATGTAGAAGTTCTTCACCACGTATAACAAATGTAAACAATGCATTTTGGCACTTGCTTTTTCATATCTTTTTATTTATGAACAATTGAAAAACATGGAACTATCAATTAGGCATCTCGTCTTTTAAAAATATTAATGTTCATTTGAAAACTTCATAGTTCATGAAGGAAATGAGATAGCGAGGAAATAATTACTGCTTTAACTTAGAAAATCCAGAGCGAAAATGCTGCGTATTTTGTGACCCCAAAGATCGCCGTTCTGAATTTGTTATAGTGGGGCATACAAACAAGTTTTCTGTTTTATTGTAAAGATCATATTGTATTTTCAGTGAGACCTGTAAGATGGCAGGTGATCACACAAAGTGCGCTAAAAACTGGCACGAGGTTTTATAAAATATCTTTGTTTAATCTTGTACATCCTACAACACATTTTATTTCATAATAAAATTTCATAATTTTTTTGCATAATTGAATCGCCTCATAGTAAAAATGGACACAATAGAAAAACATATTTTAAAATTTTCATACGCATAAAACCAGCGATTCCGTAAGAGCGATATCTAGGGGCGCTGAAAACCGTGAAATGATGTTGATTGTATCCGATTTATGTAACAAGGGTTAAACTGAAGATTCAAATCTGAAAAAAGGTTGGGGAGGTGAAAATCCGAAAAATTATGCTATGGAAATTGCGAAGACAACCCAACATGTATTTTGATGAAAGAATGCCCCGTAAATGCCCACGGAAAACCCACGAGGCTAAAGCCGGAACCAAAATATGGATTACGTATTTTTTATCGAATAAATTTGCAAGGTAGAAAAGGGTATGCCAAAAAATTCAACCTCCAGAGATATTACATCGAGTACCTACCTAACTCTAACTGAACTACTTTTACAAGCCGACTTCGTACGTGATTTGGGTTCCGTGTAAGATTAATTCCGCGCATATTCCCCTACATTTCACTGAAACACGTGGAAAATAGAGATTGCAAAGAAGAAAAAACCCGAAAAGAAATAAGCTTCACGGTCTCGATGTGATTCAACACCCTTTTTTCTTTATTTTTTCATATTGAACAACTGAAAAATATGGGACAAACGTGGGTAGCGTCTTGTCATAATTTGGGATGATTAAATGCATATTTCAAAACTCCACATAATATTATCATACTCGCTATAAGTCTTAGGCTGCTCTCTGACGGTCCGGTGAGGAACGAACATTTCACTCGTTATTGCAGACACAACATAGAAAAGTCAAGTTTGCTAAAGTAAAGTAACGGTTTGCAACGAAGTCCATTGTGGGACTTTTCTGGGCAGTGTCTCCAGTAGCGAGTGAAAAGTTCGTTCCTCACCGGACCGTCAGAGAGCAGCCTTAGTTGTAAGGCACTAGTAATATATCTTAGCTGTAAATTGTGAAAAGTTATAGGTTAGATAAACTAAGTCGTCAAAACGGCGCTATAGAAGAAATACAAATAACATTAATAGTATGATGTAAATGACGTTGCGAATTGAAAATGGCTGATTTGACCTAGAAATTCCAGTCAAAAAAGTTGTGCTGATATCACGACGCCTGAGCTCACCGTTCGAGAACTGTTATAGCTTCAATACATTTTTTTATGCTTTATAGTTAATATTATTGCACGATATAAGAATGAGAGAAACACAGAAATTTAATACGAGTTGCGTTGCAAATAGGCCAATCTAATGACAAAGGTTTTTTATCTTAGATTTTTTTTTTACAATTGAGAAAATCACATAATTATGCAATACTTAAGCCGCGTCTCCTGTGAACGTTTTTTCTAAACGTTACACAAAAAACCATACACAAAAAGATTTGCTTTCATAGGCATTGTCTCCTGCTAAAATGTTTTGTTTTGGTTAAAAAGACAAGATGACTTCTAGAATAGTCTTTCGAATGTGCTACATATTTTTATAGGTTGGAGTAAAATGTCGTTGTTTTTTGTTGTTGTTTGAATAAAAAAAAAAACAATATAAATGCCAATGAATGTGTTTATCACAATGTGTCCATTAAAAAGTTCTGAATATGAGGGCTGTAATTATGTTAGAAATAGACAACAAAATAGAATACGTAAGAGTTAAATAAATTATTATTATTACTTCTTCGATTTATGCTGTGACTGACAGAAGTATCATCGGACGGGATGCATAGATAGACACGCACCATGCACCGATTATTAAAAAATGAAACAAACCCTTTCTCTTTTCACCCACGAGGTGAATGTTTTCCATCGGTGACGGAAGGCAAAAACATTGTGTACGCACACACAAGTGTGTACGGCAACGCCCCTTTGTTTTGACATTTGCGTAAATGTTTTCAAAAAAACATTCGCAGGAGACGCGGCTTTAGTTATGAACAATATAAAGCTATTGACATTATAGGTAAAATTTCAGTTTTTTTTTTACCTTTATAAAAATCTTAACGTAACTGAACAAGATTGTCAGAATAACGACAGTATAAAAGACACTAAAATAATAATCGAATGTTGTCTGCAATGACAAAATCATGACGATCGATATAATCAGTATTAAGTGCATATCACATTGTTTTATGGATTTAACACGTGAATCGATTAATACATAAATAAAAAAAACTGTCACGTCACTTGCTTTGTATATGAAATACAATACATACAGTATGACAATTAAAAATAGATCAAAATTGAGGGCGCTGCGATCGCCTAAAAGTTTTCAAATGATAACAACACACGGATAGCTCATAGGAAAATCAAAGTAAGTTTTAAAAGGCGCAATGATCCGAGTCCACGTGTTTTACTTTAAAAAACGATGTTCAGAAATTAATGGTACTTTCAGAAAGGACATGATTCTACGCCATATTCTAAGATAATCTTACGTTTTAATCTTTTGTACTATTTGACGCATATCAAGGAAGGTAATTACATGGAAAGCCGTTTTTTTTTTCTTCGTATTTCTGTAATTTTATGTATCGAAATAACAATGTATTAGATGTAAGATAAATAAAAAATAAAATCAAATTCACAAATAAAAAATATTCTTAAAAAACAAGCCTGCAAATAGGCAAAAAAAAGCTAGTTCTTGAAAGATTTATTATGATATTTTGCCTTGTTTCTTTAAAACTCACTGTCAATCGCGAACATTTGAAAACATTTGAATACGAAGAACATTCCAAAGTCGAAATGAGTAGCTTGGTGTCGTCATAGTAATCAATGACATTTTGTAGTTCTAAAATAATATATATCCACAATTAAATACCAAACTATATATTAATCATAATATTATTTCAAGGTTAAGCAAGTAGAGGTGGTAAGAACAGTAGAAATTGCTGTACAAATAATCCGGATATTTTAAAATACAGATTTTCGGATTATTCACAGCAAAATTAGAATTAAGTATGTTAAACCAATAATCAGTTGCCTAACTAACTAAGTAACTAACCATCACGCCGTTTCGCCGCAGGGGTAGGCAGAAAGGACGGACCGCCAAACAACTCGATCTTGGCATACACTTCTTGCTTCATTCACATTCATACATCGTCTCATGCATTCTCTTCTATTATTCCTACTTCTGACATGGCCCGACTCAAGTATTTGATTCACTTAATCGTGCCATGTCTTCCTAGGCCGTCCCCGGCTTCTTCTTCCATTAACATTCGAGTCATATATTCTTCTTACACTCCTTTCTTCGTTCATTCGCCCTACATGCCCAAACCATATAAGCGTCTCTTTATTAATCTTACCCATTACGCTTACATCAGCCTTGCATTCTTTACGAATCTCAATACTTTTCACACGATCATACATGGTTTTAACCAGTTCGTGTTATGCGCAAATACAAGATTTAGTACAACGCAGAAATGTGCTTATCTGCAGCCAGAAAAATATTAATCATAAGAATGAAAAAAATGTTAAAATGAGGAGAATATGAGTAAGGAATAAAGCAAAATATTGTTTTGTCTTAAACAAAACATATACATATACACGAATATGATAATTATTCACCCTACTAATTTATAAGAAAAATAAAATTTAAAAAAAAACGAACAGATAACGGATAAAATCTGAAAATTAGGATTTTCAAAAACCGGTCCGGATTTGCAATCCCTAGAGCGTACTGGCTCAGCGACCGAATAGGCAGCCTGGTCAGGTGCCCGAATCAGGACGGATGCGCAACAGACAGGAAGGATTAAAAAAAAAAAAGAATTGTATTATTCACAAGACCTTACCTTTACTTACCATGACATGTAACAGTGAGGACTTTGCATGTATTTTTAATTTACTTTATTTAATAAATTAAACAAATCCGTACTTTTTCAGCTTGTGACCTCACTACATGAAAACAAATTGACAAATTTATTTTCTGAAAAACTGCACATTGTAGTGCTTTGAAATTTAAAAATTTTAAACCAATATTAAAATTGTCGATTTTAGCCTCTACACGTTTCAAATTCCAAAGCTTATAAAAATTTGCGGTTTTCATTTTCCAATTGCTAGCATTACTTACTGGCTGTGTGTACTATTTTTTACATTGGATTTCAGCTACTTATTCATGCAGTAGCTATTTTTAAATGTGATTTTGTGTTTGATCTCGACTTCGAAACCCTTTAAATTGATTTTTTAAAGAATGATTTTATTATAATTTCTTCAAACGATTGGTTTTCACTTTATGGCGTCATTATTAATAAATGAATTAAATAATATACTTTGTATTCACCACTTTATTAATACAAAGATATCTACATGCTTCGAAAGCGACGCTTTCTTCATCAGGAGTGATACAAAAAAAATCTTTATTGTAATTAAATTTAACTATAACTAAAAGACATGTATAATATAATAATGTAAGTGTACAGTGGTTTATAAATTAAAATAGAATATAATATAATAACAGTTATAGTTGAAGTTTCACATAACCCACCTCACTAGGCTAGCCGAGGCAGTAATTTTGCAAATTATTTTATAATTTTAAAATACCTATGGATATACACTTATATTGAGATATGCTTCGTAAATCGTTGAATCAATAATTTCAAATTTGGGTGAGTGCACCGGTAAATGCCCTATCGTTACTTTTAATCCAATTTTTTACATTGTGTTTGAATATTTTTTGTGAATCAGATTTTTTAATAATAATGTCAATTACTTTTGTATAATCACTTTTTTGGTATTACTCCTGATGAAGAAACAATCGCTTTCGAAACGTGTAGATATCTTTATATTAACCCTTTAGGTGCCACCGAACGATATATCGTTCCGATACATTATTGTACTTGAGTGCCACAGAACGATATATAGGAAGAGTCATAAAATACGTCACGCGTTACCCATGGTTCTAAAATTACGTCACATTATTGAAAACATGTGTCTAAAAATAAAAGTAATCAAAATAAAAAAAAATATATATTCATGGATTATCGACACTTCTCCAGCATTTAAAAAAAATACATGTGTCACCTAAAGGGTTAATGAAGTGGTGAATACAAAGTATATTTAATCATTGAAGAAAATAATATTAACATATCCTAAATGAAAGAAGAAACCGGAAAAAAGAACAGAAAATAAAAAGATTTCAGTCGCATCTGGGACTCGAACCCAGGTCCTCTGCCTCTCCGAGGCAACGCTCAACCAACTTAGCTAATGAGAGCAGTTCAATTTATGTCATTTTAAGGTATGATTTGTCATAGATATGCTAAAAATTTATTTAAAAAAACCTGAAAATTCATTATTTTGACAATATCTACAATCAGATCCAACAATTATTATTGAGATAAATAATATGCAGTTTTATGATAAAATAATAACGGAATTAAACTGTCATTATATCTACATCAAAGAATCTGATTGATTGCTACTGTGAGCATTATATATATAGAAGAAGATAACAAAGGTTTATCATTTAATCCTAAAAAGTCAAACCTCCTGATGCACTGGCAATGAAATTTTACTCTTGATACAGAGATGGCCAAACTTTTATGACATTCGGCTTTTTGTATGCAATACTGCATAAGAACCGCACCTGCCCAGAGCCAGTTGAACTGAGTCATCCCCGATTTTGGAAAAGAAATGGTTGGGAAATACGCGGCTAGTCAGATCCGGTCACTAAATGGAGCTAAAACTCAAGATGTGTTAATTATTTTTAATAAATTATAACTATGGTTTAGAATCCAAGCAACTAAACGAGGTACCTGGGGGGATGGGGGTTGTATGGAAAAGATACAATAATATACTGAATGGGTTGGCATCATCATGACAGAGAATTTGTATTAAGTATCCGTACCACATTCTTCAGGTTATCCACATTGATCTTTGATGTCAAAATAAAATGATCATTTAGATACAATTCCTACATCACCTATGTTAAAATTATTTTACTCTACGCATTTTCAGGTTTTCTTTTCTAATGCGATTTTTATATTTTTGTAAATTTTTTATTGTATAATATTATTTTCATAAAATGGGTATTTGTACCCGCTGAGCTACTGCAAGTAGCTTGTAACTAGAATGTGCTCCAAATCAATTAATGGCATTGTGCGGAAGATGGATGAAAAATTTATCACAGGCCTCCGTGGTTGAGTGGTTACGATCCTCGGCTATGAGACCGGAAGTCGCGGGTTCAAATCAGGCATGCGCGAGTAAATTTTATTTGATTCATTTTTGTCATTTCACAATTTTTCATTTAAAATAATAAATAGTATATTTTCGGCAAGCGCCCGAATGGTAGATACTTTTAGTATCGCCCTGGTGAAAGACCACCATTCGGAATCGAAACGTTCCTTGAAATGGCTTTGGTGACTAGATCTAAATAACCAAGTACTTCCCCACCTTCTTCTTCATCTCCTTCCCCCTCCCCAATACCTTCAGCCTCACAACATATTCCAATTGGGGATGCCATAGTCTCACTGGCTCAGGTGGTTGGGAGCAGCTGTGACTCTCGTGTGCGGTACTCACAAAAAAAACATAAATAAAAAAGCACTGATTTAAAAATAACTGCAGAGTAAATCAGTGACCTATATCTTTGACACATTATGTGCGGTATCTTATTTTAACTCTATCTACATTTTATTGTAAGCCGTGGTAAATTGTGCAATTTTCTGTATGTGAATAAAGTTCACATCATTTTGTTATACGACTACATATAATGGTTTCGTACTGGTTTATGAAAAATGGTTTTCAAAATAGTAGGCCGTAGTGTTTTGACTTGAGTTGGAGAATTTGTATTCCATTACTGCCACAGAGGCAAAATATGTGAAAGTTATTTTTTATTTAATATATTGTGGGACTGTCAAGTCTGGATGTTGTAATGCTGAACGTTGTTTGATGGAACACCTAAGATTGAGTTGTTGTACGGAACATGGACAAACAGATAAATTAAAAAGAATTTATCAAGTGCTTTACAACAGCTGTAAAGCAATTTTTGTAGAGTCCATCCAACATAATAATCACCATTATATTTTTTTCCCAGAGCATTAATCGAACCAGCAAACTTCCAACTCTAATCCAAAGTGTAAAAAACCATGGTATATAATATACCTGAGTTGTTAAAGATAATACCAAACAATATTTTTACACTATCCACGGAGTTGAAATTGCTATGGCCGAATTGCCATTATTCGAGTAGCGGGTAGGGTGACCAGATCGCACTCATCCAGACCAGGAGATCTTTCAGCGAGCAAGTAAACCATTTCCACGGACAATGCAATATTAAAGCACATAATTACATTGAAAAAATCGCATCTCGCCAGATCTGGAAAGAAACCATTCCTATTCCCATATTCTGATGTTTATATTATTAATAAATTAATTAAAAATTACTTTGTAATCACCACTTTATTGATATATGCATGTCAACGCGTTTCGATAGCAATGCTTTTCTCATCAGGAATATACAGAATAAATTGTATTTATTTGTTTCTAAAAACTGAGAATAAGGAATCATTATTATCTTGCACTCTGGAAAGAAACCATCTACATGTTCTGATGGACTCATTATTAAAAAAATCTAACTTGAAGAGTAACATTCATATTCTTACACACAATTATCATATTCCATTTGCATTTTTCACACACTCAAAAATTGTTTCTATATCCCTTGCTCAGGCTGTTGACCGCCAATTTTTTCCTCAATCTCGAAGTCAATCACAACCATAATTAGATTAAGAACCCCTCGTCTCCAGAGAGCTTAAGCAAAAGTGTCTACTAGTGTGACTCGAGAACTCGAGTAATTAACAACGGGAAATATAAACAAATAATAACGTTGTCATAATTAGCTATGATAGAAGTTATTGAAGGGAAACGCAGATTTTAAAAGAAGTGGTACAGAGGAAGATAAACAAGAAATGTTAGAAATTGCAATACCGTTTTTCATGGCGACATTCGGTGGATGTTGTAGAGTTTTTAAGAGATTTAAATTTTTTTGTATGTTTTGATAATTTAAAATCACTGAACGACTTTTGGTATGATCGAAACTATACACGTCCGTGGACCGGAACGTACCGCGGTTGCCCATATGTGACATAAAGTAGGTGTTTCCCTGGTTTTACAACAAGTCAAAAAGAAAACCTTATGAACAATGAAGTCGTTATAATTAAGACAATACAGTACATTCTTTTATGAATACATGCATCAGCCTAACTCTTTCTATAAGGTCACTATAATTGTGACTTTCTGGAACAGGGAAAGTAGATGGAATCGCTCTCACAACAAGAACATTGGGTGGAGGGAATGCTATTGAAATAGCATAGATAATTATATATGAAATGTATTGAATTTCTACATACTTAATATATAGCCCTGGGACACACATAAAACTACGCAGACAAACAAATCATATATGCAACCTTTAATATGAAGCAGAAAATCTATTTTCTGAAGCGGCAAAGCCTAAGATCACTAAATTTGCACAACTTTTTTTCATGGAACTTATAGGCTAATGCAGCAAAAGAGAGTGTTGAAACCCGGAGAGAAAGCAAGTAGTAACTAATACCTAGTATATAATAATTTAGTACCTAGTGCTTTTCTGTCACAATATTAGGACAGTCATGAGTCAAGATCACACTTAGTATTGCCACGACTCTGAGAGCTCCGTTGTAACCTCTCTTTCAGTAAATAAATAAAGTATCATCTATACACATTAACAGGGAGAGGGACGTCGGAGAGTCATTATTTATTAATTCAAAATAATGGTAATATTATTGTGCAATACGATAAACATGGTGTTTTTAAAGAGAAAAATATTTATTACGTTTTTTTTTAATTTGCATGGGCTCAGCATTTATCAAAATATAATCAGAAATATTACACATTTCTGACCGTTCTACGCATGTTTTAGAAAAACATTTAAAAAGTTGAATATCCTTAAAATATGATGTGAAGGTTTTTCTGTAACTTGTCGATTTGATAAATTAAAGAAAAATAACAGTGTGTAGTTTAATTTTTTCATGAACATTACGTAACTTTAATGTTTTTTTTTTTGTAATGCGGATTACAAATCTTTGGTTATGTATATTTACAAAAACGCAACGATAAAGGATGAAAAATACTTTTCTCCTCTTTAAAAATCATATTCGTATTTTAAATATTTTGTAAAACATACAATGGGACGGTCAGAAAAAGTAATATTTCTAATTAGATTTTGATAAATTCTAAAGCCTATGTAAATTTATAAAATATTTAATAAATATTTTTCTATTTAAAAACATTATGTTTATCGTATTGCGTAATAATACTATCATTATTTTGAATTAATAAATAATAACTCTCCGACGTCCCTCTCGCCCTTAATGAATCCCGCAATTGATTATTGTATCGTGGATAATGCAGCTTTAATGATTTGTATTATATGTGTTGTTTTAGTGTTCTATTTTATGTAACCGTCAAACGTTTAAAAAATATTGTAACATTACTTTACGGCTTAAAAGCTCTATGTACTTATAATTTTGGATAGCTCATTATATTCTGTTCTAAAAATCCATGTAAAAGTCCAGATGGGCGTATAATCAAATGAATAAACATGCGTTGTCTATGAGAAAGGGGGAGATGGTATAATGAAACTTCCAGCAGTATGCCTTTATTTATACAAATATATGTCAGTGAAACTCTTGCAAGGTTAATTAAATAAAATCGTCTAATGTGGGTTCAAAAGTGTTCAATTAGTTATTACTGTTTTCAAGGAGCTGAAAAAAAAAACTTCTTACGTTGAAACCTTTTATTATTATACAAATGAGTTTTTTTGTTGTATAATACTATACAATTGGACATACCTGGCGTCGTTTGTCAGGCTCTGTCACGTTCGTAACTGGTTTACTCCTGAAAATGTCCATCACCTTTGTCATTGTGCTCGGCCTGCGCGTTGAACTCGCTGCTGTCACAGTATGGTAATACTGAAAAACGAAAATATATGTCAAATATAATATTACAACAAGGTCATAGTAACTTTAATTATTGTTCGCACTGAAACATGGCTACACCTAAGTGATACAGAATACATTATATCAAAATTCAAACCTTCTGAAAATAAAACACATATGTGAATAACTTCTATATAATGCAGATTAAAAAAATAAAACAACACCTGGCCACAATCCAGAATGGACACTACTCGCAGTATCGTCCTAGCAAAAGAGCGCCACTCACAATATTGGAACGTCTCTTGAAATTGTTTTTGTTTAGTAAGTAGATTTGAATGGAAAAAAACTTCCCATCTGCTTTTTCTTTTTGACTTCGTCTCC
This sequence comes from Halesus radiatus, assembly GCA_022606495.2. NCBI lineage: Eukaryota > Metazoa > Arthropoda > Insecta > Trichoptera > Limnephilidae > Halesus > Halesus radiatus. The sequence goes on from JAHDVE020004530.1 coordinate 141,536, forward strand.
CTTCATCTTTTGGTCCCGTGACATGGTTTCAAAATCCGGTTTGTGGGACTGTTTGCTCTGTGTAAACTTAAAATTAAATCCGGTTTGTGGGACTGTTTGCTCTGAGTAAACTTAAAATTAAATCCGGTTTGTGGGACTGTTTGCTCTGTGTAAACTTAAAATTATATCCGGTTTGCTGGACTGTTTGCTCTGTGTAAACTTAAAATTAAATCCGGTTTGCGGGACTGTTTGCTCTGTGTAAAGTTAAAATTAAATCCTGTTTGTGGGACTGTTTGCTCTGTGTAAACATAAAATTAAATCCGGTTTGTGGGACTGTTTGCTCTGTGTAAACTTAAATTTAAATCCGGTTTGCGGGACTGTTTGCTCTGTGTAAAGTTAAAATTAAATCTGGTTTGTGGGACTGTTTGCTCTGTGTAAACTTAAAATTAAAAATAAATTTAAAAAAACGAAAAAAAAGGTGTATTTAGCATGTCTATTATATGAAACCGCAAGTGAAGAGATATACATGGATAGGTGGAAGCCTGGTGTAAAATATAAATATATTATTATCATACTTATGATAATCCCACTGATCGTAGTCCATAACTCACTCAAGGTTTTGACTGTGAATTTGGTATGTGTAGGAGTAGATGTAGCAAGATTAAGGAAGGACGCTTAGATGGTTCGGGCATGTAGAGCGAATGAACGAAGAAAGGAGTGTAAGAAGAATGTATGACGTGAATGTGAATGGAAGAAGAAGCCGAGGACGCCCGAGGAAGACATGGCACGATCAAGTGAATCAAATACTTGAATCGGGCCATGTCTGAAGTCGGAATAACAGAAGAGAATGTATGAGACGTTGTATGAATGTGAATGAAACAAGAAGGGTATGCCAAGATCGAGTTGTTTGGCGGTCTGTCCTCTCTCCCTATCCCTACGTAGAAACGGCGTGATAGTTAGTTAGTTAGTTAGTTAGGCGTAGGTGTAGAAAAAATAATAATAAATCATGTAACATTAAAGATTGTGAAGAGCATGATTATGCGTGTATTGTAATATGTAATACACAGTGGCGTACATTGCTCTATGACCAAAGGTAGGATGTGTGTTGTGTTTTAAGCTCGGGTATGAATTTTACATTTAATATTTGAAAACGGCCATTTCATTATTAAAAGGGGTGGCCAACAAAAATTTTTTCATGTTTCTTAAAAACATATTCTCCTATATTTTTATTCCTCTCCTTTTGATAAAAACATTCTGGTTTCTAATTTGAACAGCTGATATTTTAAAGAATTTTATGGCTGAAATAGGAATTATTAACGGAAAAAGGCTCAAATATCCACTAACAACCAAAAAGGGCTCAAATATGCATTATGCATAACAGTATGGAAGATTTACAGTTCCTCGTATCTAGGATGGACTAAGTATGTATGAAAAATGAGCTAATGATGAATGTAAGTAAGTCTAAAATCATGGTGTTGGAAAGAGAGAGTACGAAGACAGTGTGTAATATAGTTGTGAACGATGAATACTTGGAGCAGGTCGATGAGTTTGTGTATTTGGGAAGTATGTTTACGAGAGATGGAAAGACTGGTAAGAATATTAAAAGAAGGGTGAATGCAGGAAACTCCATTATCGGGGGACCTAACGCGGTTGGCGCTAATAAAAAGTTGTCCAAAGAAGCGAAGCTAGCAGTCCACAATGGAGTACTGATACCAACCTTGATGTATGGCAGTGAGGCATGGAACCAGTAGAGGAAGGATGAAAGTACACTGAATGCTGTAGATATGAGATCTCTGAGGCGAATGTATGGTAAAACCACGTATGATTGTGTGACAAATATTGAGATTCATAAAGCATTCAAGGATGATGTAAGCATAATGAGTAAGATTAAGAAAGGGACGCTTAGATGGTTTGGGAATGTGGAGCGATTGAACTAAGAAAGGAGTGTAAGTAAAATATATGACACGAATGAGAATAGAAGAAGCCGGGGATGTCAGAGGTAGACATGGCATGATCAAGTGAATCAAATACTTGAGTCGGGCCATGTCAGAAGTCGGAATTGCAGAATTATGAGACGTTGTACGAATATGAATGATGCAAGAAGTGTATGCCAAGATTGAGTTGTTTGGCAGTCCATCCTCTCTGCCTACCCCTGCGGTGAAACGGCATGATGGTTAGTTAGTTAGTTAGTTAGTTAACATATGCCAATGCATATAATCTGATGTCTAGAAATAAAAATAAAAGTAATTTATTAAAAGATTTTCATTATAATTACATAACGAAATAACATAAATAGATTATCTCTCAGTGCTTCACCACAGTTTGATAATGCCTTCGGAATGCGAAACAGCTGTCACGAGTATTAATAGTAATTACCAGAACTTTATATGTAGGTATATTGTTAATTTGTAGAACTTTTTTTTTTAATAAATTGAATTAATTATTTTATAAAATAAATTTCATTTAATAATTTTTATTTTATTTCTATAAATTTCATTTAATGTAAACCAAATTTAATAACGTTATTATTAAGTTCTCTAAGTATTTGACTACTTTACCGTTGTGACAGCTATTTCAGCATTCAGTCATTATCAAACTGTAGTTAGGCCACATTGAAACGACTTATTTATATGATTTTATTTACCTGTATCCAATTTTTATTTTTATGATGTTTAAAATGATTTATTCATATTTTCGGTAAAAACCGATTTACTTAGAAAATCAATTGTGATAATTGAAATTCTTTGTTCTGTGAGGCACTTGCCATTAAAATCTATTTTCACCCCTCTAATGATGACAGGTTTGTCGTAATTGTTTTATAATGACATGATTATTAATATTAAAGTCAATTGCCACCCACTATTACCCTGATTATGAAAATGAGTGTTTGGTAAATAACTAAATTATTTTAAGGAATCATATTGTTTAGGTTTCTTGAACGTACTAAGAAGAGGTGAAAAGATAAATTTTCTTTGATTATTTATTATCTATTATAATCACAGTTATGATACAAAATATTTTATAAGGCTATCGGCATATGCATCACCCATGAAAGAATGAATGCTAACAATTGCTAACAGCTATAATATGTATTTATTAAAAAATATATTTTGAACTGTCAAATTAGACAAATGTTTTGTTACATATTTATCAACATATTTATTTATTTATCTATGTTTCTTACAACAGTGAAAACACAATATTTATATTTTTTTAATCTGTGATCACATTGGAATCAAACTCAACCCCTTGGTCAAAAATCGTAGACGAAGCACAAAAGAGGTCATCTAATATTGTGCATTTGCATACTGCCACCACACGATCGCAATTGCAAGTATGTCTTTCTTATTTGGATAAATTTAATTACATAGTATTATTATTATGGGTGATTCGAGAAACAGTGGTCAAGATGAAATAAAATAAAATGAATTAATTAGTAATTTTAAGAATTTAGGGAAATCAATTAAGTATTTTTTTATGCCAATGGGTTTATAGAACAGAATATTGTATGTCCTATCGATTACGATTTGTTTTTTTGGCTATATTCAATAAATTATGTGCATTTGTAAGTTACTTTTGCTTGCTACTTATACACCAATACTTTTTCTGATCTTCCTTTAGTGAGTGATGCCTAGCGTGCATATTTCCATCCCACAAATGGTCCAACAAATCCAATGGTCATTCAGCAGTACCCACAAGGAACCAAGAAAGAATGCAGTAAAGAGATAGGAGAAAATATGTGGCAGTCAGTGCAAAGCATGGAACATAGAAGGGTAAAAGCTGCTTGTAGAGGCCTCCATTCACCAGTGGATAGAGAGAGGCTGACATTATAAAAAAGTATGTTTCTATGATTTCCTCCATTCACCAGTGGATAGGCAGAGGCTAATGATATTATAGTAGACTCAGAAACAATGG